>JANRMT010062808.1:3917420-3930119 GCA_026402145.1 Polypterus bichir lapradei
TCACTCCCATAAAAACTTTAAAAAATTGAGACATGAGAAGGAATAAAAGTAAGGATTTTTTTTTTTACACTCATTTTTCCTGTTACTACAGTACAGTGTACAGTACAGTATATTTATGTCCTTTTCCTTTTTCTGTGGCTTAGTTGTGTTTTTATGTTCTAAATTATGATTTTGCAAATGTGTTAAGATAGGTAAGTGACTTAGAGTGTGTTTCGACTTACATCAAAATTCGAGTTACATCACTGTTGTAGGAACGGAACTGTGTCGTAACCCGAGGACCCCCTGTATATACAGTATTATCTGCAAGGTTTGACTGTATCTGACAGAGTATGCAGCATAAACCCTGGTCCAGGCTTTGGTCCTGTCATGTCTGGACTACTAGCAGGAGTACTGGCATGTGTCACCAAGCCACTGTAGATATTTCAAAATGCAGGAACAAATCTGGTGTTCAACAAGGGGAGACGGATGCATGTCACTTCCCTTTTCAGATTACTAGAACCGGCTTCCTGTAGTGGAACAGTTCAAATCCCTAATGCTTGAATACAGAGCAGCCAATGGGTCAGCACCTACAGTGGCTTGCAAAAGTATTCGTCCCCCTTGAACTTTTCCACATTTTGTCACATTACAGCCACAAACATGAATCAATTTTATTGGAATTCCACGTGAAAGACCAATACAAAGTGGTGTACACGTGAGAAGTGGAACGAAAATCATACAGGATTCCAAACATTTTTTACAAATAAATAACTGAAAAGTGGGGTGTGCGTAATTATTCAGCCCCCTGAGTCAATACTTTGTAGAACCACCTTTTGCTGCAATTACAGCTGCCAGTTTTTTAGGGTATGTCTCTACCAGCTTTGCACATCTAGAGACTGAAATCCTTGCCCATTCTTCTTTGCAAAACAGCTCCAGCTCAGTCAGATTAGATGGACAGCGTTTGTGAACAGCAGTTTTCAGATCTTGCCACAGATTCTCGATTGGATTTAGATCTGGACTTTGACTGGGCCATTCTAACACATGGATATGTTTTGTTTTAAACCATTCCATTGTTGCCCTGGCTTTATGTTTAGGGTTGTTGCCCTGCTGGAAGGTGAACCTCCGCCCCAGTCTCAAGTCTTTTGCAGACTCCAAGAGGTTTTCTTCCAAGATTGCCCTGTATTTGGCTCCATCCATCTTCCCATCAACTCTGACCAGCTTCCCTGTCCCTGCTGAAGAGAAGCACCCCCAGAGCATGATGCTGCCACCACCATATTTGACAGTGAGGATGGTGTGTTCAGAGTGATGTGCAGTGTTAGTTTTCCGCCACACATAGCGTTTTGCATTTTGGCCAAAAAGTTCCATTTTGGTCTCATCTGACCAGAGCACCTTCTTCCACATGTTTGCTGTGTCCCCCACATGGCTTGTGGCAAACTGCAAACGGGACTTCTTATGGTTTTCTGTTAACAATGGCTTTCTTCTTGCCACTCTTCCATAAAGGCCAACTTTGTGCAGTGCATGACTAATAGTTGTCCTATGGACAGATTCCCCCACCTGAGCTGTAGATCTCTGCAGCTCGTCCAGAGTCACCATGGGCCTCTTGGCTGCATTTCTGATCAGCGCTCTCCTTGTTCGGCCTGTGAGTTTAGGTGGACGGCCTTGTCTTGGTAGGTTTACAGTTGTGCCATACTCCTTCCATTTCTGAATGATCGCTTGAACAGTGCTCCGTGGGATGTTCAAGGCTTTGGAAATCTTTTTGTAGCCTACGCCTGCTTTAAATTTCTCAATAACTTTATCCCTGACCTGTCTGGTGTGTTCTTTGGACTTCATGGTGTTGTTGCTCCCAATATTCTCTTAGACAACCTCTGAGGCAGTCACAGAGCAGCTGTATTTGTACTGACATTAAATTACACACAGGTGCACTCTATTTAGTCATTAACACTCATCAGGCAATGTCTATGGGCAACTGACTGCACTCAGACCAAAGGGGGCTGAATAATTACGCACACCCCACTTTGCGGTTAATTATTTGTAAAAAATGTTTGGAATCATGTATGATTTTCGTTCCACTTCTCAAGTGTACACCACTTTGTATTGGTCTTTCACGTGGAATTCCATTGAAATTGATTCATGTTTGTGGCTGTAATGTGACAAAATGTGGAAAAGTTCAAGGGGGCCGAATACTTTTGCAAGCCACTGTATATACTATATATGGAGACACTTGTGAGGTCCTGGGCTTCTTGTGAGGTCCTGGGCTTCCACCGCTAAGCTTTGCCATTGAATGGTGTCTGGTGATAGCATCTCTGTGTATTGTCAAATCTCAGTTAAGACTTTTTTCATGCGTAGCTGCTAGCTGGTAGAACCTCCTTTTGAAATTCTGACTCACACAATGTGTTTAAATAAGTGTGTAAAGACTCTTGTTTGTTGAATTTATGTCTAACTGATATTAGCTGTTAGGTTTTTGCAACCTATTAGTTCCCAGTATCTTGCTTGTACAGTATTTTGCTCTGAGATCTTCACTTGCAGTAATCGATTTTTGTAACCTTCTCCTGAAATATTTGTTCACAGTCTCCCAGACTGTTGTTTACTCAATTATGCTGACCTCTTTTGTAAATCACTTTGGATAAAAGAATCTGCTAAAGCATCAGCCTTGCTCACGGGCTCAGTGGAGTGGAATCACTTCTGGCACTTACAGGATTCAAACTGACAACCTTCTAATTGCCGATGGAGATCCAAGGTTTCAAATCAGTAACCTCCTGATTGCTCCATCCTGGGTATGACATTAACCTGCAGGTTCTCCAACTTGCAGGGAAAACTCAGGGGTTGGTGGCAAGACTGGCACTCCAGCCACTGTGTAAACCTAAAACTGTTCCACTCTACTCGAACTAGTGTGGGGCTGAGGTGTCACCCATTGCACAGCTGTGCTCGGATCCTATTTTGGGATCCTGAGGTGGTTTGTCATGTGGTGGGTACTCTAAGACTATAGAAATATGCTGAGAAGTCTCAGGAGCTGGAGATCATTCCTTTATAGCAGACTTTCAAAGATTCTGTATTTGCCCTTTTTACACAAGTTGAAAGCTTATGGCCATCCCTTGTCTTTTGGAGCTTTTCTTATATACAGTATTTGAACATTTTGAGTTGTTTTGCCAGCTCGCTGTTTTTGGGGCCTGCTCTAGCTGAAGCCAGCAGGTAGTATTTGGGCTCTGGCTGGGTTAAGGTGTACCTCTTCTGGGCAGGATAGTGAAGATGGTCTACATTTTGTGTAGCTTTTGGAGGTCATACTTCCTTTATGGAAGACTCCACTTCATGACAACCTGCATAAAGTAACCTGGGTTTCATCAATGCTGTTATGGTATAACCAGGGTTTCATTCTGGGCTGAAGTCTTTTTACTTTTTATGTATTTTTTCTTTTGAATTATATTTTGTAAATTCTACTATTGAATATGTGTGTGTGTTTTGTTTGCATTTTACATGAATTTATTGGTTAAATTTTCAGGTGAAGTAACCTGCTAATGATTACACTGTGTCAGTAGCCAGATGTGAACCCACACCTGCAGAGTTTGAAGTCCAAAACCTTAATCAATATTCCACACTGAATCTGTCTGTTTTTATCTTATTTCTCAATTAATGGTATTTTGTTCATTAATTACTTAATTATTAACTATTGCAATATATTAATTATAAATTTCTTTGTTCCTTTTTGTATGTTTCTTGCAATCTGAATGTTGAACGTATGGGAGTGCTTCTCCCACTCCCAAAGTTGCAGAAGAGAGACCTCCTTCAGCCTTTAAATGATGATGGTGATCTGAGAGCAACTTCAATAGCAAAAGGGTGTTAGGCCTCAGAACAGACCTATAACCCAGACCAGGCCTTTCAACTAGGCCTTCCTTAACCCACCTAGGATAGGCCTCACCCTAGGCAGCCTCACCTACCAATTCCACAGGCAGGCTTGAGACTAAACAGGACTAAAAAACGGAGAACAGGATTTAACAATTTAAAATAATGTAAATGGCCCAAAATACTCCCAGCCTTAGAGATAGGCTAAGGAGCACAGAGTTCGGGAGGAACTCAAAGCAGAGCCTCTGCTTCATTGCATCAAAAGGATCCAGCTAAGGTGGTTCAGCCATCTAATTAGGATGCCCCCTGGGAAGGTGTTTTGGGCATGTCCAACTGTGAGGAGACCTCTGGACAGACCAAGGACATGCTGGAGTGATTATATCTCTCAGTTGGCCTGGGAATGCCTCAGTATCCTCCTGGAAGAGTTGGAGGAGGTGGCAGGGAAAAGGGGTGTCTGGGAATCTCTGCTCAGGCTTTTGCCCTCATGACCCAGGTAACTGGTAGAAAATGGATAGATGTATCCAAAAACACACAAAAATATCAAAAATGCCCTTTGAGAGGGAAAAAAATAAAAAGCTTTAGCTTAAAAAGAACAAAGCTAAAATGGAATCTTTATTAATAAGACTATTTATTTCAAAGACACAAAAGAGGGTCAAAAACTAGACAAAAGAATTTGCCTTAAAGACAATCCAGGGCAAATAAGTCTCAATACATAATCAAACAATCAGATTCCACAATAGCAGGAGCAAAATCCGGACACCTTAAAATCAATACTTACAATTAATGCCTTCTGAGACTATCAATGGACCACTGAAGTATCTGCTCCCAGTTTCGGAATATAAAGGCTGACAGCAGTCCTTCAGCAGTGACATCAGTGTAGCCCCGCCCCTTGGTGTTCCAGTACCAAAACACAAGGAATGCCTTTAAAGAACATAGATGCAAATAACTTAATTAAATAATTTAAAAAAAACATAACCCAAGAAAGACATATTTTTACGTGAAGGCAACCCAAAACAAAATAAACAAAATACAGAATCTTAAAAAAATTCTTAAGTACGTATACAAGAAATAAGCATATGTCAAGGCAATAACCCCGACTGAACATCACACTGAGACATTACTTCACAATCCAATTAGTTGGCTCTCTTTTCTGAGTTTGGATTTGGAGTGCAAACCTTGGAATTTTGTTTTTGCTCTTTATGATTTTCTAATTGATGAACTTATTTCTTATATTTGAATTCTGATTATTGGATTGTGGACTTGGCTTTGTATAGTTTGCCTTTAACGTAAAACTTTTTGGCACCTTTTGTTATTGTTTTGCTCTTTCAATTTTTGATTAAAACCACAAATATATTAAGGAACATTGTTTCGTTTTTTTATGCCAAGGTTTTATACAGCTTCCTTTTTTTTTGGTAACATTAAGCCTTGTATCCTTGTGGACCTCAAAGCCTGCTTCTCAATTTTGGGGACTGGGCTGATTTTGGCAGATGAGGCCTATATTTTGTAATCAGACTTTTGTGGGAGTACTTATCAAATTCTTGCTGTATGGCCTTTCACCCTTTGGGAGTTTTATGTGAGCCAGCCTATCATTGCAACTACAGAAATGTTTCACGTAGGGCTTCTGGGGTGGTGGGCACTAGGAGATTGACTGCAGGACTGCTAGAGGGCCTTCGTGTTGCAAGGCTTTGACCCCAGCGTTAATCCACAAGAATGTCAATGAGCCCACTTCTTGTCATAAATGTTTGTGTTATATGCAGGAAAATAGTTTTTTATCATGGAGAACCCATGTTAATTTATCTGACAAAATTTAATTTTTGTTTTATGTAACTGTTTTTTTATGTGACCAGCTGTTAAATGTCACATGGCCATGAGTGACGTGATTTTTTTAGTTTTCATCTTTGTTTTGTTTATTGATTCATGTACTTTGCTCAGCCCTTAAATGATCTTCCTGGTTCTATTTTTGCCTTTCCAATTTTCGACTTCTGCTTGCCTTTTGATTACACCTTGTCTAGCATCAATCATGTCTTGGTTATTTTTCTCAAAATAATCCTCAGATGCCTATTAGTGTTCATAACATCAGCTACACCTTCTGCGTGAGAAAAGAGCAAGGCATGTTAAGTGATTTGTTTTAGGTATCATAACAGGTCAGAGAACAGAATTTAAGCGGCAATCATCTTATATAGAAACTAGATTCTTAGCCACTGCATCACACTGTCCAGATTCAAGTTCCGCCATTCTTCACTTGCTAGGGTAAGGCAAGTAACTCCTTGGACTGTGAAAAGAAAGCTGCTCTCCGAAAGTAACCCAAAGAAGTGCAAGGATAGCAATGAAACTCAAAAACGCATCTCATCACTGTGCCTTTTAACTCTTTAGGTCATACAGATTTATTGTTTACTAGCAAAATACCCGCGCTTCGCAGCGGAGAAGTAGTGTGTTAAAGAAGTTATGAAAAAGAAAAGGAAACATTTTAAAAATAACGTAACATGATTGTCAATGTAATTGTTTTGTGACCGTTATGAGTGTTGCTGTCATCAAGGACTTGATTATCATTATTTCTTTCAATCAGGTTCGTATTTGGAGGATGTGTTGTGTTCAAGTTATATTCCGTGTTTGTCAACCGTTGTAAAGATAACAGCTTTCATTCATCGAAGTGTTCACCACCCAAATCGGTACTCGTGAATGTAAGATGTTCAACAGGCATTCCCGGTATTAAGTTGTGGATTTGCCTGCGAATATTTAGCGGTAGCTTGTGTATGAACTTAATTTAATCTCTTCCAGTCCTGCAAAGTCAGTTGACGTGGGCCGCTCGGAGTACATGCATCGAAGCTTCTTAGCTGTGCTCGTGCTATCTCGTGCGATCTCGTGATCCCCACGGCTTTATTTAATGTTAGCTAAGACCCGGCACTTAAAGTTTCTTGCTACAGCAATTTTAACTCTGTTACAAAGTGATCCAAAGTCTCGTTTATACCTCGTGTCTTCTCATTAAACTTTTATCTCGCGAATACCGTTTTCGTCGTAGGCATGACAAACGGCAGCTGAAGAGTGTCTATAAACGTACTTTAAACTTACGATTCACACCGTGCTTTGTTTCCGCAGTAGCTGCACTTATGAATATGCTTGTATGCGTCATTCGCTTCATAATCTTTTGCTGCCTTCTCAATTTTGAAATGCGTGTTTTGTTCAGCGCTCTTTGGAGCTCTTCCTTGTTCTCTACGTACTTACATAGGAGGCGTGATGATGTGACATGGAACTCCGTCCCCCACGGCCATTGAGCTGAAGTCCATTACAGTATATGGAGAAAAATAGGTTCCAGTTATGACCGTTACGCGTAGAATTTCGAAATGAAACCTGCCCAACTTTTGTAAGTAAGCTGTAAGGAATGAGCCTGCCAAATTTCAGCCTTCTACCTACACGGTAAGTTGGAGAATTAGTGATGAGTGAGTGAGTGAGTGAGAGCTTTGCCTTTTATTAGTATAGATTAACTTTCACTTAGACTAATTGTTTCTGTCTTTTTCACTGCCAGGTTTTCTTAGTAAACAGTATCTTCTAGCTGCATTTTACAAAATATTTCCTATATTTCTTATACAAACCTGAATGCCATATTTTTAATGGTTACAAAGACTTTATTGTTGTATTGAAAAATGGGAACAGTTCCTATTGAATTTATAGACTGACATTAATGGGCTTGAGTGAATGGCCAGCCCCTAAGATGAGCTGGTGGCCAGTTGTGTTCAGAGATGGCTCCTGCCTTGTCCACACTGCTGCCAGCTCCTTGCAACCCTGAGTGGGATGTTTAGAAAATGGCTGAAAGTTTGCTTGAAGTGTGTTTGACATAAAACAGCAATCATCTTATTTACCAATTTCCAAAGTACGTAAACCAAAATAAAGGTTAAACATGTTTACTCAATGAATGCATAAGCAGGCTGTCAGTGAAGCAAATCTGCCATTGCATAACCATTCCTCCATAAAAGAGTCTTCTTCTCCTCCTCCTCCTTCTTCTCTTATCCACCCTCCTTGTGTATTTCATGTTGATTTAGTATTAAATACATGACACAACTTAACTGAAATGTTAACCTTGGATTAGTAAATGCACTGTACATGTTGACACACCTGCTTTGGGCGATATTTAAACACCGGGTAGGTCAATGTGCTCTGCCCTACCCAGGTTTTGTCCTAATCCAGCCTAGTCTTGACAATGAGAAAGGAGCCTTTGATTGCAGAAGGTGTAACAAGGCGTGTCGGGGTCGTGTACAGTCAAGTGGCCAAGGCACATACATTGAGATAAGCAAGAATGGCAAACTGTCTTCAAGTATCTCTGCAAAATAAGGAAAACTCCAGTCTATTTCTAATGAATTTTATTGTATTATGTCCACATCACATGTCACCAGTGTCTGTTATATATCACAAAACTATCAATCACTATTTAACCTAAAATGCAGACAATAAAAACACATTCTTTTGTTGCTTAGTTCTCCTGAACATCACAACTGTAGAAAACTTTTGTACAAAATTTAGCACTGGTAATGTGGAAAGGATTGAATATGTCATTAATTTTAAAGCAAAATCAGTGACATTTGCATCACTATAGAATCTCAACATACGAAGCCAATAAGCACAAAAATTGTGAATTATTGAAACATCCTCTTTGAAAGGTTACATGCTGATTAGCACATGCAAATAAGAATTTCACTGCATTCTGTACATGTGACAATAGTAATCCTATATACAAACCAAATAGAAAAACAGTTAATC
Source organism: Polypterus bichir lapradei (assembly GCA_026402145.1). Taxonomy (NCBI): domain Eukaryota; kingdom Metazoa; phylum Chordata; class Cladistia; order Polypteriformes; family Polypteridae; genus Polypterus; species Polypterus bichir. Next base: position 3,925,986 of record JANRMT010062808.1, read on the forward strand.
TCAATTCCTGGCCATCATCATACCTTTCCTCGGGTTTAACATGTTCAAGGATGAAGACCCATTCTCTTTCACATTACATTTTCTCTATACATCCCAGTACTACTTGGCACAAGGTGGAAGCAAATACTGGACAGGCAACCATTCCACCACGGAGCACATTCAATAACAACAACATTTACAGTATTTCTATAGCACGTTTCCGTACAAATGATGTAGCTCAATGTCCTTTACAAGATGAAGAAAGAAAAAGAAAAAATATAAAAATAAAATTAGGCAATACAAATTAACAAAGAATAAAGTAAGGTCCGATGGCCAGAGAGGACAGAAAAAAACAAACAAAAAAAAAAAAACTCCAGAGGGCTGGAGAAAAAAACAAAATCTGCAGGGGTTCCATGGCTATGAGACTGCCCAGCCCACTCTGGGCATTCTACCTAACATAAATGATCTCAATCAGTCCTCATGGTTTCAGGCTTCACATGGAAGAATTTGATGATGATGGTCATTTGGACATCTGGCCTTCAATCCATCAATGTAGGGACATCACGGTGCTTTGATCAGGTGGTGGTGGTTCAGATGGCCACCACAGAAAACCAGAAAAAGAACAGCAGAGAAAGTAGGGGTTAGTATGGATTTTGGAGCCCAGAAAAAATAAAGATAAAATGCATATACAGATTATCAGGGTTACACTAACATGTAGCTATGAGAAAGCCATGTTAAAATAATGGGTTTTTAGCAGTTGTTTAAAGTGCTCCACCGTATTAGCCTGCTGAATTTCTATCGGTAATTTCACTTGGCCTGGACTTATGAGTTAACCTAAAGTGCATCCCTTTAGAAGGTGGATGGGGACTAAACAAAACTCCTAAAGTCAGAGTGAGAGTATGTCAAGTCTACACCGACAGTGACCATGCTAAGAACTAAACCTGCAACTTTGGAACTTCTCACTATGGAAATACTCCTACACGTGTGGTTGTGTCAAGAATTCACCTTAAGAGTTAAAGAAAAGAAGGCATTTCCAACACAGCAAATATGAATGTTACACCCAGTATAAGCAGACGTTGTTCTTCACTATTAGAAAGACACCCATCTTTGAAATAACAGACTGTAGTAAATGCAATGATGAAAATAAGAGACTGCAGTAACAGTAATGATATTTAAGTGAAACTTAAATGTAAGTGAAAATTGTAACTTGTTGATCTCCAACCACACATTACCCTTGGAAACAGAATGAATGGATATAGTCATGAATGAATGAATGGACATACTTTATCCAGCATCACAGTCACTAGAAGTTTGTCTTAGTGTTTTAAACATACTGTAAGCATAACATTTATAAAATACAATTGACAAAATAATATAAATTATGTGAGGCCAGCAAAACATTACGCACAGCAAAAGTAACTGACTGATATGTGCACATTATAAGATAAATACATAAGACAATGTGAAAATGTATAGGCATTTACCCCAAGTCCATATTCTGTAAGACTTTATAAGTAAACATAGTAGGGTGGGTGGGCTTTTGACCTTTAACTTGTTCAAAATTAATGGTTAGATTTGGTTACTTTACCATAAACACTGGATCATAACAAAGTAAACATTTAAGTCAAGCTAAGATGATCAGACATCTGAGGATGCTGAAGTGGCACCATGGGTTATGACTGACTAGAGTGACAGCAATTGGAGAGAAACTATTTATGCGCTGAATGACTGATAACATTTTCATGATAGCAATCATTTAAAGAAATGGGAACATGGGTGTGTTGGGTCTATAGTACCTGACTCTAGCTACATATGGTTTCTAAATAAAGAGCAGTTTCATTTATAGCCCTTCCTGCTGTCAGAACAAAATAATGAATTTTCTTCTTTGAGTGATGTCTAACATGTAATTGTTGTAAAAGACAAGGCACAACACACATAAAGGATAGGGGCACCTGCTGGTGTTTCCGGTATATTAACAGAAAAGTAGCAAAAAAAGGTAGCAATGTCTTTCCAGTTAACATGACTGCTGCTCTGTTGTACTCGTGGCTATAATAATGTGTCTTCCCCAGAAGGGGTGGGGCGTCTTGTGGAAGAGGGCGTGTCTTCATGGGTCATCGAGTCTCGGATCCTCTTGTCTAAAGATGAAAGAAGAGAAGATGTGAATGACAGTGCCATCTCTTGCCCCAGGGTGGAATTGCAATCAGTGCACAAGCCCTGAGAATGCCTCCTACTCACACTTTTGTGACACTTTAAAAACAATAATTGGGTCTTCATTTGTGATAGTTTCACCTATTAGCTAAAAGTTATTTTTATTCTAATCATCAAATAATGTGTTCCAATGACAAATATTTCCAGTAAGAAAAAAGTCATAAAAGAATCTACAATAGAGATGAGGCCCAGAAAAGGACATCTTTGGTAATTATCCTGAGTAGAATTCCTCTGGGAAATAAGTTCTGCTCTTTTTCCAAGTTTCTTTGTTAATGCGTTAGGGGACATTATATTATAAGAGAGTTATTGGGGACTGGTTGTGCTCATGTATTGCTGGAGAAGAGCTGGCTTTTCAAAAATTCACTGTCATACCAGCCAGAGGAATGGAACTATATGGGTTATTGCAGGGGTCGACAACCTACGGCACGTGAGCCAAGTGTGGCACACGGAACGATTTTCATTGGCGCTCAGATTGAATTGAAATATAGTAAAAAAATATATTTTAAGTCCAGTGGACGTATTTGCACCCTCATCTACGTTTTGCGCATGTGACTCACATGTAAATAGAAAGCATGTGTTCAGTGCAGGCTGTGGAATGTTAAAATCAACCTCTTGTTATTATAGTTTGATTACAGCGCATGCGTTCGATCTCCACGTCCCTAACTAAGTTTCGTGCATGCGACTGACATGTAAAGGGAAAGCACGTGTTCAGTGCCAGCTGTGGTACATTAAAACAAACCTTGTTATTATTAAGTAATATACTGCCCTAAAATGACTCATAAAAGACAAAAACTTGATGTTCACTCTTATCAAGACTCTTGGACGAATGACTATGGATGTGTACAACAAAAGGATCATGTTGTGTGTGCGTTATGCTGTGAAAGCGTTGTGTGTTATACATCAAGTGTACAAGGACATTATCAAACTAAACATCAGTCCACGTTTAAAAACTCTTGATGTGAAAAGTGAAGCTATAATATGGGCTGTTTCTGGCTTTAACAAACAAACTACATATTTTAGTCAAATAATTGGAACCAAAAATAAAGCCACCGAATGTAATTATAAAAAAATTTGACAAAACATTCTTTTCACATATGACCCTACGTATTTTAAAATGTTGAATGAGCAATATTATAAGATCCGGTTATAATGGGTTTCAAAAGTATTCTTTTGAAGCTCATTATAACCGGAAAAATTTTGATACTATATACAACAAATTTGGTAGAATTATATCGGCACACAGAATAACATTGTAACATAGGTTTGGCACGACACCATTGAAAGGTTGCCGACCCCTGGCTTAGTGAACTTTTTGTGTACTCTAGGTGGAGGTGGCCACACAGAATCAGTGTTAGATGAGCTCAGAGTTTGGAGTAAGAGCACACATCTGCTTACAATCTAGAATACAAGATGGGAGACCTTTGAAATGGAAAAATCATAGAGACCTAGGAAATGAGAGATGTAAGGATATCTAAATAGCAAAGAATTCAGATTCCGCCCCTGAGCAGGAGGACACCTGTAGGAATTTTCTTGTTTTTGTTTTGTTGATTATGCATGTTATCTCCACTCATCAATCACTCTATTCAGTTACAATAACTTCAGTGTATGACTGTTTTGGTTTCAATGTGTAGAGTGAATCCATTGTCAAAGACACAGATACGCGGCCCCCAGTGTGTATTTGAGCTATTAGACAGGAAACATGGAAAACAAACCAAGGAGAATTAGACTATTAGCCTAAGAGGGTTGCTGACCTATGCACATTAGTGGAAAGAAAACTTAGACAAGAACAGAGTTTCAGTTTTACGTGACATTGGTTACAAGGACAACATAATTCTTACTTGTATATGACTATTTATTTAACAAACTAAAAACAAAAAAGGATTTACAAAGTGTGAATAAAAGATAGATAGATAGATAGATAGATAGATAGATAGATAGATAGATAGA
>JANRMT010062808.1:3930129-3963857 GCA_026402145.1 Polypterus bichir lapradei
AGATAGATAGATAGATAGATAGATAGATAGATAGATAGATAGATAGATAGATAGATAGATAGATACTTTATTAATCCCAAGGGGAAATTCACATAATCCAGCAACAGTATACTGATACAAAAAAACAATATTAAATTAAATAGTAATAAAAATGAAAAATGAAAAAAATAAAAATAAAAAAGCAGACAATAACTTTGAGTAATGTTAGCATTTACTCCCCCGGGTGGAATTGAAGAATCGCATAGTGTCGGGGAGGAACGATCTCCTCAGTCTGTCAGTGGAGCAGGACAGTGACAGCAGTCTGTCACTGAAGCTACTCCTCTGCCTGGAGATGACACTGTTCAGTGGATGCAGTGGATTCTTCATGATTGACAGGAGTTTGCTTAATGCCCGTCGCTCTGCCACAGATGTTAAACTCCTCCAACTTTACTCCTACAATAGAGCCTGCCTTCTTAACAAGTTTGTCCAGGCGTGAGGCGTCTTTCATCTTTATGCTGCCTCTCCAGCACACCACCGTGTAGAAGAGGGCACTCGCCACAACCGTCTGGTAGAACATCTGCAGCATCTTATTGCAGATGTTGAAGGATGCCAACCTTCTCAGAAAGTATAGTCGGCTCTGACCTTTCTTACATAGAGCATCAGTATTGGCAGTCCAGTCCAATTTGTCATCCAGCTGCACTCCCAGGTATTTATAGGTCTGCACCCTCTACACACAGTCACCTCTGATGATCACAGGGTCCATGAGGGGCCTGGGCCTCCTAAAATCCACCACCAGCTCCTTGGTTTTGCTGGTGTTAAGATGTAAGTGGTTTGAGTTGCACCATTTAACAAAGTCTTTGATTAGCTTCCTGTACTCCTCCTCCTGCCCACTCCTGATGCAGCCCACAATAGCAGTGTCATCAGCGAACTTTTGCACGTGACAGATAAAGTATCTAAAGGGGTTTCCCAAAGGGAAATTCACATACTCCAGCAGCAGCATACTGATAAAGAACAATATTAAATTAAAGAGTGATAACAATGAAGGTATAACAGACAGACAATAACTTTGTACAATGTTAACGTTTACCCTCCCCCCCCCCAACCTCCCCGGGTGGAATTGAAGAGTTGCATAGTGTCGGGGAGGAATTAAACAACGCATGTGATGCCCATTGCAATGTACAATATACTGCTAAACAACTACTGTACATATCATAAAAGTCAGCACTGAGAGAAAAGTACATACTCAGCTATCTCTGGTCTTGATATCTGGGTACCAGTCACTGGAATGCTGGTCTTAGCTGTCTCCATTAATTGCAGGTTTCTCAGAAATTGGAAGAAGCTAAATAGTCATGCTGATGAAGATAAGGATATATCTCTTGAGTATCATAAGCAAATCTCCCACTATTGCAAAGTTCCAGAACTCCCTAGACCTGCAACATGCTCCTTTGTTTGCTTCCTTTTCTGATCACAAATCACTTTACCTCTGATTGTTAGCTGACTTAAGGCACCGAGTGAACAGTCAGCAATGTTGACCAGGTCCAATAGCCATTTCCTGCAAGAGAATTATCCCACAACCAGACTCTGGTATCACATCCACTGCTTTTTTAGTTATGCATCTTTGCCACTAAAATTAAAACAGGTGTTTCACAGTCACATGGAATTCAGGTAAAAATTACCATTATCAATAGATATGTGAAGCATGTAAACTAACATTCATAATTAAGCTTATGGAGTTGTGGGGATGATAAGAATATTAACAATTTCGTTCCAATGTCAAGATGCATGCATGTTAATAATAAACAAAGCCTTTTTACAAAATAACATGAATTCGATCACTATAGGCCCCCCAGCCCCTTGTAACTGCCCTGCCTGCATTGCAGTTCCCTCCAAAATATTTGGAGCAAAGAAACATTTTTCCTTGATTAACCCTTCTGCTCCACAGTTTAAACTTACAAATCAAACAGCTCAGAAGTGATTAAAGTGCACCTTGCAGACTTTAATTTAAAGGCATTTGCATCCATTTTGGTCAAACCATGTAAAAATGACAACACTTTTTCTATATGGTCACCCCATTTCAGGGCACCATAATGTTTGGGACATAGCAATGGCAGGTCTATTAAAGCAGTCATGTTTAGTGCTTTGTTGCATATCCCTTACATAAAATAACTGCTTGAAGTCTGTGATTCATAGACATCTGTAGGTGGCGAGTATCTTCTCTGGAGAACCTGTGCTGTGCCAAGCTTCTAATGCAGCCATCTTTAGCTCCTGCTTGTTTCGGGGGGCTTGCCTCTTTAAGTTTTCTCTTCAGCATTGGATGACTGACTTGTACATTCAAGAATTGTTCCTTTTTTAGCTTTGAAATACTCCAGTGTTTCCTTAGCAGTATGTTTGGAATCATTATCTTGTTGCTGGAGAAAAAGCCATCCATTGATGGCTTTATACTTCATAACTCATTGTACAACTGCCATCTGCAGTTACATCATCAATGAAGATAAGTGTGCCACTACCTGTGGCAGCCATACATACCCAAACCATAACACCCCCACCACCATGTTTAACAGATGAGGTGTTGTGGTTTGGATCTTGGGCATTTCCTTTTTGTCTCCACACTCTGCTCTTGCCATAACTCTGATACAGGTTATTATTTGTCTCATCTGTCCACATGACATTTTTCTAGAATTCTGCAGGCTCTTTCAAGTACTTTTTGGCTAACTGTAATCTGGCCATCCTGTTTTTTCGTGGCTAACTAGTGGTTTGTATCTTGCAGTGTGGCCTCTGTATTTCTGTTCAAGAAAACTTCTATATCCACATTTGCCTCCTGAAGTCTGCTTCTGATCTGTCAGACAGGCCCTTGGAGCTTCCTTGGCCTACCAGTCCCTTTGAGATTATTAAGATCACAAGTTTGTTCTTTCTTCTTAATGATATTCCAGACAGTTGATTTAGGTAATCCTAAGGTTTTACCGATGTCTCTAATGGTTTTACTCTTGTTTTTCAGTCTCATAATGGCTTCTGTGACTTTCAGTGGCAGAGCTCTTGCCCTCATGGTACATAATGGCAACTACAGACTCCAAAGTGTAGAAGCAAGCCGAAGTATCTTATGGCTGCACTAATGAAACAATGAAACACATCTGAGGAATCACAAACACTTGTGATGGCAATCATCCCAAATATTATAGTGCCCTGAAATAAGTGGACCATGTATTAAAAGTGCTGTCATTTGTACATGGTGTGATTGAAATGTATGCAAATACCCTTAAAAGTCTGCAGGATTTACTTCAATGATGTCTGAATTGTTTGATTTGTAAGTATAAACTATGGAGCAGAGGGGTAGATCAAGAAGATACAGTGGTGTGAAAAACTATTTGCCCCCTTCCTGATTTCTTATTCTTTTGCATGTTTGTCACACAAAATGTTTCTGATCATCAAACACATTTAACCATTAGTCAAATATAACACAAGTAAACACAAAATGCAGTTTTTAAATGATGGTTTTTATTATTTAGGGAGAAAAAAAAATCCAAACCTACATGGCCCTGTGTGAAAAAGTAATTGCCCCCTGAACCTAATAACTGGTTGGGCCACCCTTAGCAGCAATAACTGCAATCAAGCGTTTGCGATAACTTGCAATGAGTCTTTTACAGCGCTCTGGAGGAATTTTGGCCCACTCATCTTTGCAGAATTGTTGTAATTCAGCTTTATTTGAGGGTTTTCTAGCATGAACCGCCTTTTTAAGGTCATGCCATAGCATCTCAATTGGATTCAGGTCAGGACTTTGACTAGGCCACTCCAAAGTCTTCATTTTGTTTTTCTTCAGCCATTCAGAGGTGGATTTGCTGGTGTGTTTTGGGTCATTGTCCTGTTGCAGCACCCAAGATCGCTTCAGCTTGAGTTGATGAACAGATGGCCGGACATTCTCCTTCCGGATTTTTTGGTAGACAGTAGAATTCATGGTTCCATCTATCACAGCAAGCCTTCCAGGTCCTGAAGCAGCAAAACAACCCCAGACCATCACACTACCACCACCATATTTTACTGTTGGTATGATGTTCTTTTTCTGAAATGCTGTGTTCCTTTTACGCCAGATGTAACGGGACATTTGCCTTCCAAAAAGTTCAACTTTTGTCTCATCAGTCCACAAGGTATTTTCTTGGCAATCATTGAGATGTTTCTTAGCAAAATTGAGACGAGCCCTAATGTTCTTTTTGCTTAACAGTGGTTTGCGTCTTGGAAATCTGCCATGCAGGCCGTTTTTGCCCAGTCTCTTTCTTATGGTGGAGTCGTGAACACTGACCTTAATTGAGGCAAGTGAGGCCTGCAGTTCTTTAGACGTTGTCCTGGGGTCTTTTGTGACCTCTCGGATGAGTCGTCTCTGCGCTCTTGGGGTAATTTTGGTCGGCCGGCCACTCCTGGGAAGGTTCACCACTGTTCCATGTTTTTGCCATTTGTGGATAATGGCTCTCACTGTGGTTCGCTGGGGTCCCAAAGCTTTAGAAATGGCTTTATAAACTTTACCAGACTGATAGATCTCAATTACTTCTGTTCTCATTTGTTCCTGAATTTCTTTGGATCTTGGCATGATGTCTAGCTTTTGAGGTGCTTTTGGTCTACTTCTCTGTGTCAGGCAGCTCCTATTTAAGTGATTTCTTGATTGAAACAGGTGTGGCAGTAATCAGGCCTGGGGGTGGCTACGGAAATTGAACTCAGGTGTGATACACCACAGTTAGGTTATTTTTTAACAAGGGGGCAATTACTTTTTCACACAGGGCCATGTATAGGTTTGGATTTTTTTTCTCCCTAAATAATAAAAACCATCATTTAAAAACTGCATTTTGTGTTTACTTGTGTTATATTTGACTAATGGTTACATGTGTTTGATGATCAGAAACATTTTGTGTGACAAACATGCAAAAGAATAAGAAATCAGGAAGGGAGCAAATAGTTTTTCACACCACTGTATGTGTCTTTGCTTCAAACATTATGGAGGGTACTGTACACATAGTTATGATAAAGAAAATTTGAGACACAGTTTGATGATCTGCACACAGACACAAAACAAAATAAAAACAAGCAACAGGAAGAATGAAAGAAAGCCAAAATAACAATTTAGCAGAATTTGAGGTTTGGTTCCAGGTTTTAAGCGATTGTGCCCTAAACATGGATCAAATGGGTTGGAAAATGAATGGCCATGTAACCAAAAGTGAGTCATCCTGAGATGTGATGCTGCAGTTGTTTCAAAGCTGCTTCATTCCACTACAGTGACAAGGTGAGGAACAGCTTTGCAGTACTGAAGAAATCACCAACCCCCTTCCTTCCCATATTTACTTGGTGTCATTACATGTAGATCTAATAAATAAATCAAAGCAGTTACAAGACTCCAACTGGGCAGATAATCTATAAAAAGGGCAGAAGAGTGAGAGTGCAGAGCATTCACTAAGTGATCACTGTCCATTTAGCTTAATGTGTATAACATTATTTGCATGATGTCAGTATGTGGCTGGCAGTGTGTCTAGGAGTATGAATCTAACACATGACTGTGACATACTCCGGTGTACTGCCCTCCACATCCAGTTACTTAATCGCAACAACTTAAAAAGAACATGTCTATGCATCATGAATTGCTCAGTAAGTTCTCATTTAGAGCCATAAAACACAGGAAATTCTTTTCTATGACTGATTGTTTGTTGGTGTTTATTGCATTGTTTTTTTTCCTATTGTGAAATATACCATGTGCCAAAGTCTTTATCTTCTGCACGGTTCAGACCATTGTTTCTCAGACATCACTGCCATGATTTATGTAACTAAAGAAAACGGAAACAGCTTCAAAAATGTAACATATGCTGATGCAAAATGTGCCAAGAAGTTATTAGAAAGATCAGATGACAGCCCTTAGCTGAAGTTCTCTTATCTGAGATTGCTCTGGAAGTCATTTGGAAATAGCATGAACATGAAAAGATTTTAAAGGATGAGCATATGGAGGATTGTGCAGAAAGATTACATATTTTCATCTCTGACTGCATTCTGTGACAAAAAGTATTTGCGCCCCAAAAACAGTGGTCCAGTTCAGATGACATTCATGAATCTGTTTTAGTGTCAGATCAAAGGAAATGATTTATTGGGTTTACTTGCAGTGGTCATTAATATCAAGTAAAGCCCCTGTTGTTGGGGGTACATTGTGGTAAGCTGCACCATGATGACAATTAAGCGTGGGTCGTGGATTTATTGGCTCCCATCTGGTTCATGGTGCGTAGAACAACCTACGTGAAAGTGAACTAGGTAATTGGAGGTAATTGCAGTGTTATGACTTTGAAGTCCTCAGATCCCCTTTGAGCAACCTGGACAAGGGAAAGGGTAAAAGGACTAGAGTCAGAATGTTTTGTCTGCATTGAAATTTTTCTTTGTTTCATTATTTTAACCCACCTACATGTATTATGCATTGGTGGACTTACTGGTGTGATTTTCACTCTGACAGATAAACTTCAATTTTTGATATTTGATATCACCTAGTTTTTTTATAATAACTGTTTATTTTTCGATCATCTCTATGCCTCTCTCAGTCACCCTAGTTTATCCTTAGTACCACTACCCAATGCCCCATGGTAAATCTGTTGCAAAATACATGGTGGGTATGGGGTGTCATATTCATACACTGTTGAACAAAGTCATACAGGAGCTAAAAGGGCACCTTATGGCAAGTCCAATCAAACACTGTACCAATACTCTAAGGTGATAATGGTCTGCACAGTGGAAAGTCATGGGTATGTGCCTACATATTATATCATTTATTTTTTGAGAAAATGTGTTGATTCCCAACAGGCATTCTTAGAAGATGGGAGCCATGTGTGATCAGACATTAAGCAGGTCTTTCATAAAACATCAAATGATGAGTGAAGGGATCTCCTCATTCCATTCCATAGTAAGACTGTACTAAATTGAACCTTTTGTTCTTGTCTTGCTTTTGTTTTATACTTTTTCTTAATTCTTTTGAAACCATTTAATATACTTTTGAAATATTAAAGGAACTTTGATTTCTAATGGGTTCCTCTCCTCCGTTTTTGGACATTTTTAAAGCTTTGCTATTTAAAAACCTTTACTCCATTTTTGGGCCTGTACAGGGCATAGCCCTATCTTTTGAGTTTGGGGCTAGGCTTCCTGTGATGTTTAAGCTTGCTGATTATTTTTTTAAATATTGATATGTAGTTAGCTCATAAATAAAGCTGAACATTTCTTTTTGGATATATTTTCTTAGTAGAATTAGTGTGTATGTGATTGAATCATAGTATAAAATCATTTTCTTCTTCAGTTATATATTAGGAGTTGTTATAGCCTAATAAGACAATTTATATTTCACAGGATCACAATAAATGGCAGGAGGAAGACAGGCCAGACAATAGTAAGGAGGAAGAAGAACAGAGCCATTTCAGACAAAATAAGATACTGTTACGGCTGGTACCCAGTAGACAGAGCTTTGAACCTTGCATTGGAAGGCCAGAGAAGCATTAGGATTACCGTGTTCCCTATTAATTTTCTACTGTGACTTCCATTACTCTGTACCCTTATGTTTTTATTATCATTCTTATTTTTTTAAAACCTTTTTTGATTTTATACATTTTGGTCTCCTTGGCTGTACTTGAGTTTGTAGCTTTTTCATGACAGCCCAGTGGTGTTTTAGTTCTGTCTGTACATCATACGATATGATTCGATTTAGCCAGTGGGCAGTCCTTGAAGTATGAAAGGTGCTATTCTCATTTACAGTTATGAGTTTGTTGTATGAAACTGTAGAGTTTGTTCCACCATAAATATATAAACAGGGCTCTTGTACACAGAGGTGATCTTCTTAAAAGGCACTCAAAGCAGAGAGAGGAGTAATATGGGAATAATGTAGTGCAGCGGTAAAAGATTACTTGTTTGTGAGCATAATAAGTGTATTTACCTGCTCTAGGGATTTGCTCAAACACAGTCAGTCTGAAAGGTTTCATTTATTTTGTCTGAGGTATGTCCTGACCTGAACATCCTGTAACTTCCTTGAAGTGTGCAAACAGGTCATTGAGAGAGAAAGAATGAATGAACAGGAGGATGTTGTATTAGCACTTTGTGTCAACAGCACTGCTCTGTCTGTGTGTGCAATCCCTGAGATTTTTCCTCCTTATCTCTCTGTTTAAATTAGTCAAACACTTGTTCCCTAAGTCAGAGAGGCCAGTGATTCTTAAAGAAAAAAAAAGGAAGCATTGACTCTGCAATGGTGATTTTTGATCCTATTTTTTTTTTTTTTTTTGATTTTTAGAATGTGGAGATAAAATATAGTATTTCTGGAACCCATGGCTGACTAAATCCACTGTGTCCTTATTTAAATTTACTTAATCTTGTAGTCTCAAATTACACTACTGGTCAAATGTTTTAGAACACCTCAATTTTTCCAGTTTTTCTCCAGATTTAATCAGTTATGGTGAAAAGGTAAGCAGTAAGCTGCCAGAAGATTAAAACTAAAGTTTAGGTTAGCAAAATATGAAACATGGAAATTTCAGAATATTAAAAATGGACCTTCTTCAGGGAGCAACTAATATGTTACAACCTCCAGATGTTCTGCAGCAATACAAGTAAATTAAGTCTTGTAAGTTAAAGCAATTTGCACAGGTGTCCAGACTTCTGGTGATTACTTAAAAAGCTCTCTGCCGGTCTTAATGTAGAGTTGGAACAGATTGTGTTATTACAGTCTCTAAAGTGCTATTTGGACAATATTCCTGTGATAATTCACTGAAGACAGATTCACTTTGTCATCACTGCTCATATTACTGTCAAGAGCAACACATGGGCTTCTTAAAAATGTTTCTGACGAGACACCATTATGAGACTAGGAGAAGACGTGTCTGCACTGTTGCCTGGGTAATACTCAAGCCTGCTGTTTACTCAAGACACGCCTATGCTCGGCACTAATGCTGTTGGCACTTTTACAGCCCGAGTAAACCTTAGGTCTAACGCTTATGCAAGATGCGTCTATACTGTTCCCCAAGTGACGCTTGGGACTAATGCTTTTAGCACTGTTTTCACAGCTCGAGTGATGCTCAGGTCTAACGCTAAGGAGGTTAATGTCCCATAAATTTTCATCCTTTCTTAAAAAATAGATACAGATCAGGCTGAATCTAAAAAGCAAAACTGGGCAGCCATGAAACAGGCTCAGCCTTTTCATTGACTTGGGACCATTTAGGGGTTGTTTTTTTCTCTTTTTTTGACCATAAGTTGTATGTAGCACGTGCGTTACTTTGCTCCAGCTTTTGATCTGGATTCAAATGTTAATGTATCCTTTTTGTAAACGTAAGGTATTGAAAGGCCTTTTTTTAATTCCTTGTACACTCACATTACCGTTTTCACAACCAAAATACTTAATTGAAAAAGCATTTGGCATATACAAGAAAGCAGAGGTGGGTAGTAACAAGTTACATTTACTCTGTTACATTTACTTGAGTAACTTTTTAAAAAAATTGTACTTCTAAGAGTAGTTTTACTGCACCATACTTTTTACTTTTACAGTACTTGACTACATTTGTGAAGAAGAAACGCTACTCGTACTCCGCTACATTAGGCAACACTTGAATCGTTACTTTTTTTCCATTAGATACGCTATATTTTTGCCAGAGATAAGCCGCCAGTGGATCTACTGCATGACTGTTTAACCAATCAGACGTAGCAATAATAATCACAAGACTCTGTTTCACCAATCAGACGTAGCAACAATAATCACAAGACTCAGTTTCACAAATCAGATGTAGCCATGCAGTCACATGACCACACACAAACTGTCGCGGCATAGCGGCACAAACTCCTCACAGACAGCAGACAGGGAAAGAAAGAATACAAGTGGAACCTCGGTTTGCGAGCATAATTCATTCCAGAAATGTGCTCGTAATCCAAAGCACTCGTATATCAAAATGAATTTCCCCATAAGAGATAATGGAAACTCAGATGATTTGTTCTCTAATCCAAATAAAAATGATTAATACAAAATATAAAGTAAAAATACATTAAAACAAATTAACCTGCACTTTGCTTTTGAAAAGAATCATGGCAGGTGTGAGTAAGTTTCTAAACTCTTGTGGGATTTCGCCCAATGGGACAACACGTAGAAGAGTGTCCTGAAGCAACCGCAGACACCCAGCGCTGTAGCAGTTCGCCGTAAAAGCGAATCCGAAAAGATCGCAGTCATGCTATAAGCATCTGCCATTAATGGGTGATACAAGGAACAAGGATCATTATAAATGCGAAGGTATTACTTGGCCACTAAACTGGGCATGACCCTGCCTGACTGAGGTGTCTGTGTATAGGAGAGTGGCAGGTCCCGCTACAACAAATAACCATGCTGTTCCCATTTCAAGCTGAATAAAGATGGTGTTGCTAAAGCATTGAGACTCAGCTTCGTGTTTTGGGGTGCAAGACAGAGACTCACACGTCACAACACACACACGTGGTCACAATGCTGTAGTAAACAGTATACGTTCATATGGATGTTGACTATATGAGTGAGGCACGCTGACTGACGATTGCCTACAATCCCACAGTGAGAGAGAGAAGAATCATCAGCTCAGTTGTGATCATGTGATGCTCAGGAGACAAAGCGTATACGGACTACTCGTATTGCAAGACCTTGCTCGTTTATCAAGTCAAAATTAATTAAAAATTTTAGCTCGTCTTGCAAAACACTCGCAAACCAAGTTACTCGCAATCCATGGTTCCACTTGTACATAAAAAATGAGAGCAAACTCCTGCTGAAGCTTAGCCATCACTTCACTGAGTGAAGAACAAGCACGTTTTAACCAAACATGCACAGACACAGACAGTCAAGGTAAAGTGAGACTTCTTGTATGTGCACAAGCTGCCTTATTCTAATGTTATTTTCTATCAGCTGTGCTATTTGGAGGGCAAGTGAATATGCAGTATTATACTGTCAGTGTACAGTCAGTATATCTTGTCACTGTAAGTAGTTTGCACTGTTCAAACATACATGTTACCTACTGTAGGTATCGGCTTCAAAAGCTTTGTTGTGAAAAACTGAGATTTCAAACTTTGTGTTATTTGTGCATCTTTATTTTGTAAAGATGTTATTTATTTTTACTCATTTTTTATTTTCTTATTTGGAAATTGCAGAATTTGCACATTATTTTATATTTTTGTCTGTCTTATTACTTTATTTTCTGAAAAATAAATAATGTATTATGATCAAACATTTACTCAGTACTTTAGTAGTCTTTTCACCAAATACTTTTTTACTCTTACTTGAGTAATTTTTTGGATGACTACTTTTTACTTCTACTTGAGTAATATTATTTTGAAGTAAAGCTACTCTTACTTGAGTACAAGTTTTGGCTACTCTACCCACCTCTGCATGAAAGACTAAAACACACAGACCCACACAAAAAAATATAATTTAAAAAAATTCCAAAATGCAATGTTAGGGAGTAAAAGAAACGCTGTATCACCTTTAGTTGTGCCATTTGTGAAGAATTCCTGAGAAACGAGCGCAAGGGTTCAGGGCTATCAGACACATAGTCATGTCTAATAACAGAAAATAGCCAACTTGGCTAAATAACAGCAATACAAACTGAAAAAAACTGTGTCAAGGCACTGACTGAAACCAAAACATGTTATTAAGAGCTCCATCTCCAGTGGTATCGGGCCCAAAAGTGACCATCTCCCGTCTGTAGGTTGTCTGGTTAAATAAGTACGAGCCCAGAAGGGTGGAGCTTGGAAGCTGAAGCAGGGACAGAGTTAGACAAAATCTCCCGGGTTCTTGTTAGAGATGCGGAGGAAACAGGAGATACAGTTGGTGTCAGAACCTCCTCTTGCATTGGAGTAGTATTGGCTGGCTTACCTTAGAGTTCCAGGTAGTTCTCATGTGTATATGCGTGACCCTGGTAATAGTTCAGTACTTAACAAATCTACCTTAATAAAAGGACAAGTGTCTGTGTGTGTCAATGTATCTGTATGTCTAGCCAGTTGGTATGTTTCTGTTATATGCCTTTGGTATGATATTCGTAAAAGCAGTGCCAATGTTTGTGATGCAGTATCTGTTGGAATGAAAAGTGCAATGTATTTCATTAATATATGTATTACAAAATGTCTTGCAGCAGATGGTGCACTGCAAATGTTAATGCTGAATATGCTGAGGTCTCCTTTGAATATTTAGAATAGAACTTGTTTTAGAAGGTTAACACATAAAAAATGTTACTTCAAAACATTTTAATTCCTGGAGCTGATACACCAAGAAAAAAAAGTTGAGTACCCTGGCCCGAGATCTAGCACATGATATTTGATCACTTAGTCATCAATTGTCTGCTTTAGTTAATCATTTGCTTAGAATAATAGGCCTGCTCTCATCCAAAGTCATGTTATGGGACTGGTGTTAGCAGAAACCTAGGTCCAGGATGATGCTCTGCTTCACAGCATTTATATTCTTGGGGAGCCCTGACCAGATGGTACAACATTTTGGGGGGTTTTTGGCTTAAAAGAATTTGAGAAACACATCCAGAACAAATGAGAAGTCTAAATTGACCTAGATTTACTGTTGGTATTGGTATTAGCATGCTATGTGTCACTATTGGAGGATCTTTTCCTCCAATCACTGAAAATATTGTTTTGTTTCAGTTTTCTAAAAGTTGAAAGAGAGTTTCTGTTGGATAAGTGACAGAAAATGGGTAGATGGATGAAAGAGTGAAAGAATACGCTATAATGCAGAGCCAATACTGATTTACTAGTGCTGGTAACATGGAGACACCATGAATGACAAACCTTATTAACTTAAATTCTGCCCTGGATGGTAATACTTAATGGGCACTGAAGTGAAGGAAGACTTCCACACAGACCAAACAAAGCCAAGCAGAGTGTTATGCAGCACAGTACTGAAAAACGGCAAGCCGCAAAGGCGCAGGTAGTCAGTAGTAGGATAATGAAATGAAACATCCGTCCTAAATAGTCACTACCAAGAAATCCGTCAAACCAATTACATAAGAATACAGTAATCCCTCCTCCATCGCGGGGGTTGCGTTCCAGACCCCCCCGCGATAGGTGAAAATCCGCGAAGTAGAAACCATATGTTTGTATGGTTATTTTTATATATTTTAAGCCCTTATAAACTCTCCCGCACTGTTTATAAATATTCCCCGCAGCGTTATACAGCATAATCCCTTTGTATTCTCTTAGATATTAGGTAAGATTCATTGAAATTATGTATATAAACACACACTGTTTATATACAGTAAAACCTAAATATTATTTTAAAGATATTGAGTGTCTCCGATATCACATATGTTACAGCCATTACGATAGACAGGTCACCAGCAATAAATACGTACATTGCAAGAAAAATAGTATACAGTAAATGTGTGTTACAGTGACACTAAACGTACATACATGTACTAAGCACTGTAAGAAGAAAATTAATTATGGTTACTCACCAACAATGACACGATGACTTGTCCGATAACAATGAGTTTAATTTTACTGCACAACAAAGGAGAGCGTTACAGCCCTTGTAAAGGAGCCACTTCAGGCGATTGTGTAGCACTGCCGTTCTTCTTCTGGCAGTCTTCAATCCAAATCCCTAAAGCAGATTCCATCCAGACTACTGCCTTATTACATCCACTTACAAGTCGTTTTGCACCCTGGTTAAAAGGACGCTGCAGCCGTAGATCTTATATTCCTTTCCTACTTTTTAAATAAAAAGAATCGTAGCCTTCAACAAATCCAAAACGTTTACCTTTTCGGCAATCGTTAACATCTTCTTCTTGCGCTTGGGCACGGCACCTGAAGCAGTAGCAGATTGTTTTGGAGCCATAATGAAGGGCTTGACTATGCACAAAGATAAACATTAAAGAGCACAACTCTTTACAAAGCGAAGTACGTTGATGCTGAATGAGCGAGATGAGACTTCCTGGTTAACACTGCATAGCTCCTGCGTGCTCTGATTGGTTAGCTTCTCAGTCAGGAGAACTTAACTGCGTGCTCTGATTGGTTAGCTTCTCAGCCATCCGCCAATAGCGTCCCTTATATGAAATCAACTGGGCAAACCAACTGAGGAAGCATATACAGGAAGTAAAAAGACACATTGTCCGCAGAACCCGCGAAGCAGCGAAAAATCCGCGTTATATATTTAGTTATGCTTTCATATAAAATCCGCGATAGAGTGAAGCCGCGAAAGTCGAAGCGCGATATAGCGAGGGATTACTGTATAAGAAATTTGTCAAATGAGGAGAGAACATTCAGTCCATCAAGCTTGTTTTGTTAGGTACCGTAGATCCCGGAATACAAGCCGAGAATTTCGTCCTAGATTTTTGGCTTGGAGTTTGGGGTTCGGTTTATACAACGAGTATCATTTCAGATTCCAGATTTCCAGCGCAATGCCGGTTTTGCTGATGAATACGGAAGTAAATAATGACGAAACCACAGAGCCATCTTTCAGATGAAGAAGTAACTTTGCATGCCGGTACTTTAAATTAAATAAAGAATTTATTCAAAAAAGTGTTTTAGTTGTTGATTTTATTAATAAAATTTATAATAAATTATTGGGAAGTTTAAAATAAAATTTATTTTGATTCACGATCCACATCTTGCATTACGAAACGGATGCGGACACGTGTATCCGCTCGTGCGATTGTAAACAAACAACCGAGAGCGTTAGTAGCGTCAGTCGGAGCCCAGATACATGTGTTTGTGGATGTAATTTCGAAACGAAGATGGACATTGTGTGGAAATATCTCCTCCTCCTCCCTTCCTGCAGCCCAAAGATGTCAAATTAAATGGTGAGTACAGTATGAAATTGTTTCTAGAATAGAATGCCTTTTACTGTCACTATACGCATCTACAATGAGATTAAAAGCAGCTCCTTCAGTGCAGAAAAAAGTTCTGTATAGGGCTTGTATGGTTGTTTATTAGCCTTAGCATAACGCCGTATCTGCGGCCCCACTTCTGCTTTCTTTCCCTCCACCGTCTGTGTCGTCTCCTAGACCCGACAACAAACCACGGAGAGCCCGCTGGTCTCGCTATTTTGTCTGGGATGTAGTGCGTGTGATGAAAAACACTCAAAACAGATGTCTGGCTCTGGACACCGATGTCTATAAGGTTCTGAATGGTGTAGCGGATGTTCGCCGAACCGATCGTGCACAAACAAGGACAAAAAAAAGTACAAAAACAACAAAAAAGTGCACTGAAAAGGAGAGCCCTGAGCCGCTGCGCGCCGCCATGCTCCTAGCCTAATCGAAGTAGGCTAGGCACTTTTTATAACTTTTTGGTTAGTACATTAGAAAAAATATTGGTGTTTTTTAATATGAAAAGGTTAAGTAAGTGTTGTAGTGGGAGGTTTGGAACGCATTATGGGTTAGCCTTTGCGAACGAATTAAGTTCGTAAGTCAAGGGTCCACTGTATTGCGTATTTAAGTTAATCAAATTTATAACAAGTCTCCGGAAATCCACCCGCCGATGTACCGTATTTGCGTATATAGTTTCAACACAAAGGTTCCAATTTACCAAACTTCTCCGCAATCACTTCCTAGTTTCCATCAAAAATGCCGGCAGTCTCAAATTCTCGCCAATAAACATTATAAATATACCCGAAGAGACACTTTTAAGGAAATTTAGAAACTTTTGCTTGGAGAAGGGGGTCGGCTTAAATACCGGTCATCGGAAAATACATGTAATTTAGTCGGTAGAGAAGGGGATCGGCTAATATACCGGGTCGGCTTGTATTCCGAGATCTACGGTAATAGCTAAGCTATCCCGTTTCTCTTCAATTTGTCAAAACATGTATATAATAGTATACTCAAAATTCTAACAAGGAAGTAAAAGTAAACATCTTAAAGTCATACTTTTTTCACATAAGAAATTACTTTTTGACAATTACCACGTATAAGTTGGGTCTTGAAACCCAAAAAATCAATCTCGCATCAGTTTCTCAGACGCATCGAATTTTGTTGCTGCAGCACAGTTACCAATTTCTTTCGCCACTTCAATAACGTTTAATTTAAAACCAGCTTCATATTTTCTTCTAATCGAACGCTTCATTGCAGATAAGGGATGCTCTTACAATAAAGGTGTATGAGGGTGTGAGATACAAAAATACAAATTTAGTGCAAACATTGCTTCGGAATAGTTTGGGTATTACCGTGTGGTCACGTAGGCACAATAGAAAGAGACAGAAGTTAGGAGCACACGCTGATACAGCGCATTGCCACACCCACATAGGATAAAAGGCCTTGTGCTCCATGGTTACTCTCTCAGGTAGGCGTTAGCATATCATAATCTCTTGGACCAATAGTGTGAGTTTTCTGCATTCGACTTATATGACCGACATTATAAAATACCAGAAATTACACAGTAAAATCAAGTCCCAAATTATCAGCGGAAGAACTTATCCACAAGTTGTCCATAAGCTTGAATGTTTGAAATCACACAGTACTGCAGAGATGAGGACAACCATCATGATTCCAAGGGAATGCTGATTGACAGAGGGGTGCCAACATGTTGATGGCATCACAGCATTTACAAAAAAAGACACTCAATTATTTAATAGCAATAAATGAAAAGGTCTTCAGGAACCAATAAGCCCGAAAGATTCTTTGAGGTTTAAAATCTCAGGAAAATACTAGGGAAAACAGAGAACAATTTTATATATAATCAGAAAAAAATTAACAAAACACTAGCAAACCTAACAGAAAGAAACTAAAGGGGGAGTGGGAAAGTGTTTTGGTGCGAAACCAACTGTTACTACAGATGGTGGGTTAAACCTCTGCATATTCACATATCAGGGATCTTTTAGGGTTATTTATTTATTTATTTTTGTATGACTATTTGTGATCATCTGTCCCTTACATTTTTTGATGACTGAATTTGCGTGAGTCTTCTTACAGTGTTCAGTTTTCTCCCAAATATGTAAATGTTATGGTATCTGAAAATTGGCCATTTACAGTATCTTGAAGACTACCTGATTATTTTTAGAACCCATGATACTGCATATGATCATTCAAAATCTAGAAAACATAATATAACCACAAGATAAAAAATGCATGCAGCATTAGAAATAACTAGCAATTTTGAATGCAGCTCTTCAAGAAAGAGCTTGCCCTGCATTTCTGAGTTAGTCAGACGAGTGACATCATACATAACAACATTGTACTCCCATTAGAGCTGCTTAAAATGCTTAGTGGCAAGCACCTGGTGGATTGTTGGGATCTTTGCCGAGGTCGGTGATATTACTGTGTTGATGTCTGCAGTGTAGTTCACACTTTTAATGTAATCCCTGCGCAACCTGATGAAAGTGAAAAGTGTTTAGACTGAGTTATACAGCAGAGACTTCTTAGCAACATGCAATTTGGGAGGTTACCGACTTAAATTATAAAAGTCGCTAATGGTATGTTGCAACAAGAGCAGCTAATCTAGCAATCATATAAGCTTATTAGAGAATGTTTAGTTCTATAAAAGCTCTGTACCTTATTTCTGCACCGTAAAGATTTACATACTCGTATTAATATCAAGCTAATTTGACACATATTTAGAAATAAGGCAATCATCCTCTTTATTAACTTTTGAAAAAATTAGCCAGCATTTTTATAAATGCTCCACTTTTTTAAATTAATGTGAAGATAGGATCAAGCTTATCTAAGATTAACACCAAGCAGATATACACATACATTTTAACAGGTGAAGCAAATGGATGGGTTAGGTGACAAGTTCAGGATAACACAGCGATTCAAAGTTTAGGATTTAAAATATAATAACCCAGTGACTTGGCAGTATTTATTCCTGTGAAGGATATCCTCCTCTTCTTAAATCTTTGACATTTGCCTATAGGATATGTGTTCTTATGGATCAAAGTTTTGAAGTCTTACTGAACTCTGACATCAGCGCAAAGTGTTAAAAGCTCTTTTGCTTCACTTTTGTTACACTTGTCATTCTACTTCCCAAAAAGAAAAAAGCATGGTGCAACCAGTTGTACCAAAACCAAGTAAAGTAATGATATAAAATTGTCACACAGAAGAATAAAACTTTGAGAGCATATGTCTCATCAATATGACTATGCAGCAAGTGAGCCAATCTGTTACAAAGACATTGTTATTCTATACAAAAGTCACATTGAGTTGAAATGCCAATAGCACATGCGTTTGAATCTGCACTGTGCCCCGGGCTACTTATAAAGGCAGGTTTGGACGTGAACCATTATCTTGACAGTCAGCAGAATCATAACTGTTCTCAACCATTCTAATAAACTATAGACATAGAGGATATATTTAATAGGTCCCTGAAATAAACTGACTAGCACAATAAAATCATTAAGTTTGATGCATAATCTAATAATCATCTTAAATATTGACCCATGATTCCATTCTGCCTGTGTCCACACAAGCATATGTAGAGAAGACAATATCACCATCCACACAATGCAGAGAGCTTTTCCTTTTTTTAATTTTATAAATTTTATTTGAAGAAAATAATATTCCACGTAATCAAATTGAACTTATACAATGAAGAAAATAACATTATATACAATCATGTTGAACTTAAAACAGAAGCATGCTTAATTCTACATGTCATGGGCTTCCACTGTTGGTCTTTGCAGCATCAAGCAATGCAAGAACTGACCCTGGCATAACACATTTAAAGTAGTATAACAAAATCAAATTTAGGGTGTCAGAGAAAACATGGATTGAGTAGTGGATGGTTCCTTATATGGCCAGGAAGTCATGATAAAGGAAGAATATGGATGGTCGGGCATCCCAACTGGGTTAGTTAGTGGTACCTTTCCCGGATGGGAGGCCATTTTGAGTGAAGGACAGAGGATGTCCCCCAGTACCCTGTGTAGCAGTGTCCCTCTGGTATGCATGGGAGTTGTAGTTTTGCTGGGCAGCCCTGTTGGGGTTCTTGGATGCTGCTAGGGGAATCTGTTGGGAGTAGGCTCCCCTGATACAGAGAGTTTCCACCAGACCCAGAAGTGCTTCCAGGTGGCAACCCTGTTGTAGCGGAACTACTCCAGGGTTTGTGTTGAAAAGCAGTCGCTCTGCCTCATTTGAGGGTCAAGGTGGGCAAGGCTTAAGTAGTGGAGCGTGGAGGTAGAAAAGGAAAGGAAAGAAACAGAATACTAACTGATTTACCAGGTGATAAAAACCTTGGTTTGGTTGTGTCTGAGTGCGCCCCCTACAGGTCACAAGGGTCATAACAATGGTGCTTACTCTGGCAGCACTCCACACAAGGGAGGAACCATGCAGGCAGCTGGGCAAAATCACTGTAGTTCCATGCTGTCCAGTAAGAAAGCAGTTACAAGTTAAAATCAAGTTTGTTAATGTTTCTTTAATATTGTTCTAAATAGTTCTATCAAGGTCTTTGTGCTAGTGTTCATGCGATAAGATGTTATAAAATTTATTGATGCCCTGGATAATATTTAGCTTTCCAGAAAAACAAAAGAAGGATTCATTTTCCAGGTGAAACGGAGGTAACCTGAGTTTAACTGCAGTTAGTTGCTCTTAAATCATACTGCAACCATTCTGACATTGTATTTTTAAGTTTTGCATTGATACATCAACATGCAGCTACAGCACGTTTGAAAATACAGCCACTTTTGCATTTGGTCCTGCATGTTTCCTGTGAATTATAACCCAGTAATACCACAGGACTGATAAGTGCTAATATTAGAGTCTCTCTTAGAATGTGATTTAGTGCTCTGGATCTAAATGTGTTATTTGAAATGCAAAGATGAAAGAAAAGGAGAAAGTAGACAGAAAAGAGAACAACTGTGCCTCTGTGAAATGTAAACAGCAGTTGGCATTACCTGAGCCCCAAGGCTAAATTCATATTGGGAAAAAATGTGTGTAATAAGAACTGCTAAATGTTACAATCTCATCAATTTGCTTACCGCTCACCATAATCCATCTCATAATATATACTTTGTATAAAATATATTTATGTGAAGATATCATGTCATCGTCTAGTAAAGTTAGTTTATGCAGCGTCAGCTCCTATTGCTGTGTACTTTAGGGTGTCTGCAATTTTTAAATTACCGCATCGACTCTTGATTTACAGTGAGGGCATTTAAAAGTAGTTTCTGTTTACTAATGAAGGGGTCTCATTTTTAAAGTAGGCTCGTGTTACTGAAGGAAACCAAAGAACGGCATAAGTAAATGTTGTTTGCTTCTGGATATATACATATCATTTTAAAATATAAAATAATATTTTCATACACTTTAAAAGGCTTCGTTCTTACAAAGTGTTTTATAGCATTTAAAAAAAAACACTACTACTTCTGGATTGCCATTTATAAACGCTATAAGCTGTTTGTCTAACTGAAAAGACATCTTATCAAAATGACCTTTGTCTACCTTTAAACAGATATTGGTATTATTTTAATTTATTCTATATTTTATTTTCTACCTTGGCTTCAGGAACAGATGTACAAGGTACTAAAACAAAAGGCAGTGGATGTGAAGAGTCTCTATGTCTATTTTGGTTGGGTATCAACATGAAAGCATCAGTGCTGTAAGTTAATATGAAAACAGTCAAAATCCTTGTCAGGGTCAGTCACTAAGGTCACACTTGACAATAAAGATTTTGCGTCCTGCACACTTTCGAGTGTACCTTATGGATTTTGGTCTGCTGATCATAAAAATTACCTTTATATATATTTTTTTTAATGTACCGCCTAT
This sequence comes from Polypterus bichir lapradei, assembly GCA_026402145.1. Classification (NCBI taxonomy): domain Eukaryota; kingdom Metazoa; phylum Chordata; class Cladistia; order Polypteriformes; family Polypteridae; genus Polypterus; species Polypterus bichir. Next base: position 3,950,781 of record JANRMT010062808.1, read on the forward strand.
TTTAGAGATTTCCTTTCATATTATAAGCATACATATACATGGAACATCTGTAGTGATCTTAAAGTAGTAGCACCAATACTGGGAATGCAGGTCGGATATACCAAGTACTGTAAATGGGGCAGCCATGTGTGACAGTGCGGGTCCAGCTACATGCTCCCTTGTCTAATTTTGGGATCTTCTTGAACCCGACACCATCAATATGACTGGGATGAGCTGTACAAATGAGGACACCACATGAAGCAAGGGGAAGGTGCAAAAGAGTTCAGTGCTTTTATTAACAAATCCAAATAGTTTCCAAAAACGCAGTGCTCCTATCTGTCAAATAAATAATTCAAAAAATGAACTGTGGAGGGTAAAATCAATAAATACAGAAATCAATTATAAACAAGGTTAAAACTACACAGTGCAGGAAACACATTTTAAAATTCAACAAGCCCTGGTGCCTTCCTTTAAACTTGAGGTCTCTCTAGTTTATCCTATCCAGACTGTGACGTCGACCAACAGGTGCAGACTCCCTTCTCGTCCGGCCTGTGTCTCCACCACCAATCCCATGGTGTCCGCAGGCAACCCCAAACCCTGCCAATCCAGGCTCTGTACTTCCACTCCTGCCAATGGCTCCACCTGGAGAAAGTACCCCTGAGCATGATGGTTGTTTCTGCTCTCAAAACTCTCAACAGGAGCGACCCACAGTCCTCTCCTGAGCAATGGCCACTCGCTCCTCTTAGGATTTCACTTACATCCACCTGCTTCTGTTCATTCTACCAGGTAACTGGTGAGGCAGCCTTGTGCTTTTATGCACCTAAAATCTGGAATAGCTTACTGATAGAAATTCACCAGGCTAATATGGTGGAGCACTTTAAAAAACTGCTAAAAACCCATTATTTTAACATGGCTTTCTCATAGCTTCATTTTAGTTTAACCCTGATATTCTGTATGTGCATTTAATTATCTTTTTATTTCATGGCTCCAAAATCCGAACTAACCCCTACTCTCTCTTCTGTTCTTTTTCTGGTTTTCTGTGGTGGCGATCTGCTCCACCATCACCTGATCAAAGCACCGTGATGTCCCTACATTGATGGATTGAAGGCCAGAGGTCCACATGACCATCATCATTAAATTCTTCCATGAGATGCCTGAAAACCATGAGGACTGATTGAGGTCATTTATGTTAGGTAGAATGCTTAGAGGGGGCTGCGTGGTCTTGTTGCCTGGAACCCCTGCAGATTTTATTTTTTTTCTCCAGCCATCTGGAGTTTTTCTTTTTTGTTTTTTCTGTCCTCCCTGGCCATCAGACCTTATTTTTATTCTATGTTAAGTTGTATTGTCTAATTTTATTCTTATATTTTGTCCATTTTTCTCTTTTTTCTCTTTCTTCATCCAGTAAAGCACTTTGAGCTACATCACTTGTATGAAAATGTGCTATATAAATAAATGTTGTTGTTCACTCTCGCCTGCCTGGTTCTTTTTCCATCTTTTGACCTCTGTTCTCTTTTCTTTTCTCTTTTTTCTTTCGTTTCTCAAACCCCCTCTTCGCACTCATGTTTCCCACTTTAAAAATAGGGACCTGGCACAGCTGTGTTGATTAGCAGCTCCTGCCTCCAATTAGGGTCACGGACAATCCCACATCTGTGCACTTAGAGTAGGGCCTTCCAAAACCGCATTGTGCCCAGGAACCACTCTCGCCACGCTACATTGCCCCCTCCTTCCAAGACGCGAGTATGCTGATCATTTATTTAAAAAGATGCTGATCAGCCGCAGCCCTCACTTTACCACACCATGCTAAAGAGTCTCATTACGTTAAATAAAACTGGCCGCTCTGTAAGTATTTGAGTCCAGGGCAGATATGTGTGGCACATAAACCACTTGTTCACCTAACAAAATATTCATGTCTGCTCTTCTTATAAAACTTGGACTAATAAAAACAAAATTGTGGAAATAATGAACAAGGCAAAGATTTCAATATTTGAGACATATGTCTCCATAATCCAATTCCATGATTAAGGGAAACATTTTTGTTGGTCCGCAAACCTGACGCCATCGATGATAAGCATTTCAAAGATCTGCTAGCGGGCTGGTGGAAATCACACAGAAGGCATTCAAGGATGCTGTTCAACATTTTTATTGGCAACTAGGGAGCACCAAACAACATTCAGAAGGTTGACAACATACTTCAAGCATACAAAATAATGAAGTGCAAAATATCACTAAAAGTTTACACTTGGACTTCTACCCTGCAAATCTTGGTATAGACAAAGACGAACATGGTGAAAGGTTTCACCTGGACACAGTAACGAAAGAAAAGCGATATCAGGGTATGAGGAGTCCATCAATGCTGTGGACTGTTGCTAGACACTGAACACAAATGAAAATTGTCAGCAAAACATTCTTAGCTCAGTTGAACTAATGTTATGTGTTGGTATTGTTAAGCCATTAAATACTCCAAATTCAATAATTAGTTTCATGTTTTTCCAAATTCCTATGTGACACAGTAAATCTAAAATGATATTTGTGTTCAGCTTGAAGCTCCCTATCATAATAAACAAAAGATTTTTCAGGAAGTAAAAGGTCTGAAAAAATCTTTCTGGTGTCATTAATGCTATGAAAAACCTGATGAAAATATGCTTGGCCAATAGATAAACATGACCAAAACTCATTTTGTCTTTAGGTGAAGGGAACCTCTAAATGTCTTCTGAAGCTTGCTTGTGACAGCCTATAGTATATGTAAGGGGTAGGGCAATTTACTAGTATGCAAAATTAGAAATTTAATTATTGCTATATACAGTGGAACCTTGGGTCACGACCATAATTCATTCCAAAACTCTGGTCGTAACCCGATTTGGTCGTGACCCAAAGTAATTTCCCCCATAGGATTGTATGTAAATACAATTAATCCATTCCAGACCGTATGAACTGTATGTAAATATATTTTCTTTGAAGATTTTTAAACACAAAAATAGTTAATTATACCATAATGCACAGTGTAATAGTAAACTAAATGTAAAAACATTAAGTAACACTGAGACAAACACCCAGGTTCCCTGCTCAGCTGCACGCGAGCCTGCGCTGTTTCTCTCTCTCTTGCGCTCTCTCTCTCCTGCACCGGCTTTCTCCTCCTGCTTCCAGCCTTCTCCTGCAACCTCCCGTTCTTTCCTGTTCTCTTCTTTTTCCCTTTAGCCGACTCACACTTCTATTTATGAAGAGGACGTGGTAGTCATGGCAATCAGCATCTCCTGGGAACAATTACAGATGCGGACCGCTTCTCACCTGTGCACTTAGGTGAGAAACGCCCACATCACAAACTCCTCAGGAACCGCTTCAGCCACACACCACCACGCCCCCTCACTAAGCCGCGAGTGTGGTGATTATTTATTAAAACTGGCCTTTTTGACGGAAGCTGTGGACCCACTATACCACAGAAGGAAGCTGAGTTGAGAGGAGGCTACAGTTTTGAGGGAGAGTCCCTCTGCATGATGCACCGAGAGCAATGTACAGTACAGGGAGAGACTGAACAGATGCAAAAGTTTGGCTTTTTGGTCGTAACCCGATTTGTACATGTTCAGAGATGTTCGTGACCCGAGGTTCCACTGTATTTGGCTGACACCATTATTAATTGTGAGCTCAGAATTAGTTACATATACTGTATTTACAGATATTTTAAATCACATACTGAAATAGAGGTGGGGAATGAACTGGTAAACTTGTGGTATAAAGTGCAGTGTCCTACCATTTCTGATCTGAAGTCAGATATAAAGTTCTGCGGGCCTCTCCTGAAAAATAAATGTCATATAATAAGATAAAGTTGAACATATTGAGCACCTGACTTATAATTGAGATTGGTGGCATTGAAGGAAAAACTCAAAAGGACAGGTCAAAAAACAGGCAGCTTGTGTAACTGATGTAACTTGTCCAACACCATTGCAGTAATAGTAATAATTCTTCACATTTGCACACTGTCCATATTGTACAGTATTTTAACTCTCAGTAATCATTCTGCACATACTCTTGATGTACTCTTATTTGTACAATCCCTCACTGCTGTATTTATTCATATTTATTGGATTACTTGCAATTAACTTCTATTTGCACTTCATCATTGTCATGGTACTTGTTCAATAGCATTAAAGCTGAATTTAATCTAATCTCAAGGAGTACAGCAATCCCTTAGTAAAGACAGCAGGTGTCATTGTAACCAGCAGCACGTGTAGCCGCTGCAATAAGTTCTGTCACAGGTGTATCACTAGACAGGCTGTTTGTTTAGTAAAGACTACTTGTAATTCCCAGCATCCTATGTATGCCTTTCAGCAATGCCATTTCAGGGAATACAACTGCTGGGAGGGGGAGATGATCCTACTAGTGATCCCTCAGCAAAGACAGCATGTCGCTGATAACGGATCAGTTGTCAGTTAGTGGTGGGTTTCCATACGTGTTTCCAACTTAGTGAGGTAATGTGTCATTATCAAAAGCTACTGGATGTTGAATTATACGGTCAACATACCCATAGTTTTATTTTAGTTTAAATTAGCGCTGCTTCTGAGTACATTTATATTGTTTTACAGTCATTTTATTAATAAGTCTGAAATGTTTTTCTATAATGTAAGTAATAAAGCATTAAGCATTTTTGGTGATATTTCCATTACCAGACATTTTAAATGAAAATTTCATGTTACATACACATTTTGGTTATGAATGTCAGCAGAAATGGAACTCATTCCTAACTGCTACCTGTATATAATAAAAAATGTTTATGAGATATATTTTTTGAGGTTCCTTCAACATAAGTGTGAAAGAAATGCTCTACTTTGTCTGCAGTTGGACGTAAAGTATAAGATTACCAAGTTTCAAAGAGTGTCAAATGAAAGGTATAAGAAAATTAAATAAGAAAATGAGAATCATGTAAAGCATGAATTAATGTGTTGTATTTGTTTTCACAAATGCTGTTTAAGAATCTGTAGTATTCAGAATCTGAAGTTCTGATAAGAAGGACCAACATCTTGAACCATTTCCGTATGAATATATTACTGATATTTGAGCTCTTTTGACAGTTAGTTTATTAGTGATAACCTTCTTTACAGCCTTGTCCAGCCAACTGATTGTAAAGGAGTGGTTCTTAGGGTATAATCTGTTTTACTATACTGCGGTAACATCACAGGATGTGTAAATGAGTAAGGTGGAAATGGAACTTAAGCCTTCTGTTTCTGGGAAAGGGCAATTACAAAAGAATGACATATCGTCTTGTTGCAATTACTCATTCACAGTCACAATATGGCAACTGTTGAGTACCAGTGTAAGAAATTCAACACCTAATATTTTTTCTTTGTTTGGTTTCATATTATAACTAGGTGCTTCAAAAATGTTTATAATATCTAGAAATTGACAACATTGTCAGGTTATAACGGAGGATCTTGTAAAGAGAGAAAGAAGAATGGGCTGGAACAAAAGATAACAGGGCAATGAACTCTTTGCTTCTACCCACCCTACCCAATTCATCAGATTTAAATTGCTAACATGAACAAGCCTTTCATTTTGATTATGTGGCTGGAATCAGGCTGTCTGTAGTTTTACCTCGAGACCAATGACATCAGAGCTGAGGAGGGAGCAAATAGAAATGTTACCCTCCTAGTTTTAGGCACCACTCTTACCTGTCTTTCTTTATTCTAATCCCTGTAGAAATAGCAATGTGGCTCTATTCATGGGTGTATATATAAATACATATGTTTAGATATATAATAACTCATACACATTGGATAGAGGAATGATCTAGCACTCCGACATCAACAGCAGTAAGTGACAATTAAAAGGACTATTGGTTATTCCACAGCTAAAGCAAAGATCTCCTTCCCCGGTTGTGCTAAGAGTTTAAGCAGAGAAGGTTTAATAAGTGCTGCCTTTTAAAGTGTTTGATGACCAGCCTCAGAGCCACTATTCTCACACAGCTCCACTGCTTCAGAAAGATGTTCTGTATATGTATATGTATGTGTGTGTGTGTGTGTGTGCTTGTCCTTATATCTCTGTACGTCTCACAGATGACACTTTAGATTTCACAACTTTGAGTCTGGCTTGTATATTTCCAAGCAGTGTATAGAATAAAGCTTCACATCATCTGGAAATGAAGGCAGTGTGGAACATGCAGCAATCAATCCAGTGAATATGTAGATAGTAATAAAAACACACCAGAAACTCCAGTCTGGACAATCTGGGTGCAGAATACAGATTTTACGGCTGATATAGATGTGTCACATTTATAACTGTATTACTTCAATTATTTTCATGCTACATTTTGGCATGCAAGCACACATGCTATTTACTTCATCTCCATCAGTAAGCAAAATTTTGATATTCTACACTTTTTACATATGGCCAAGCATGTGCTACTTGGTCTAAAGCAACCTCAAGAGCAAAAGTTAAAGTAAACATTCTTTATACAGAAAAGTAAGGAAAAGTCATTCCCAATAAAGACAGAGTGCTTACTAACATATTGTGCACAGAAAGTATTTAATTCAATAAGGAGATACATAAGCATACAAGTATATATACAGAAGGCATTCACAGATACACGTTACATGTACTGTATACATAAAAGAACATAAGTGTACAGGTTATGTATCAATTTTCTTAGCTTTCTTTTGTACCTACAGCCGTATTATAGCCTGATATCCAAACATCATTCACCGTTCAAAACACCTGTGACCACCAGGGGGTGCCTTGGTGCCCAGGCTTCAGACACAACCCACTCACAGACAGTTCTAAGTTCTGTTAAAGAGAAGTCAAGCAAAATGACACCTTTTATTGGCTAACTAAAAAGATTACAATATGCAAGCAACTCAGACACGACTCCTCACTACATCCATAATGGCTAACACAGTATGATACCCTAGTACTAAAGATCGGTTAAATAAAGATTTATTGATAGCAATACCTTTTCTAGGATTCCAATCAACAATACAGCACACATTAATTTATTTGTTTCCTTCTCTCCTCCTCCACAAGTGTATCACTCCATTCCAATTCCACCTCACCTTTTAGGAGTGAGACAACTTCCTTTATTCGGGACCCGGGTGTATTTCTGAGGCTGCAGTGTTACATAATGGAAGCACTTCCAGGTCAGATGGAAGTCCTCTAAAACTTGGAAGGTTACTCCTAATAGTGCAACCTTGCGGCACCCAAGGACACCAACAGGGTTGTCCTTCAAAACTCCAATTCCCAGGCCACCTCATTCAAAGTGAGGTCAAACCAGAGAAGCACTGCCCCCCTTTATGCTGAGTAACAAATTGTCCATTCATTATTTATTCGGCCTGACTGGAATAGGATGCTACTATCAGCCTGGCCCGATTGTACCTCCTTGCCTGTAGTCCTTCCGTTATGGTCTCCCAGCTGGGTAAGGATCCATCTTCCATCCTAGTTGGGTTGCTGGTCCATGCATCGTTGCACTCACATACCACATGACTAGATTTTTTTTTAAGTATTCCATAATCTTTATATTATAATCCAAAATAACTCAAAATGTCCATACCATTGTATCTACAACACTGGCATATTGACAAAGGCACATGGTGATCTTCTCTTACTTCTTTATAGTACAAACCAGTTAGTTTTGCCCCAAGTGCTACTCCTGGATCAAGGATATTCTAGTTCCCTGTGACTGGCTGTTAAAGTCTTTTCAGAAATTTTCCACCTTGAGTTACGTATTCTCATGGCTTGATCTGCCTATTTTTGTGAGCACATCAATGAGAACAAAGTGAGAGAACTCCAGATACCACAAAGCCTGCTCCTTTCTCTCATCATGAAGGGTTAAGTCCAAGCCATGTCTCTGTGGAGGATACTTGAAATCCAGAGCGCTTAAAGCCACCCAGAAAGTGCAAAATGCTTATGAAAGCACAACGTCTTTAAGACACACTCCTGTCTGGGATAACAAAAGAAGGTGGGAAGCTTAGAGAGACAGTTTATCTTTGTACTCAAATGGAAGAGAAACTTAGGGGCTTCTCTGGACATTGTGAGAGGAAAATGAGAACATAAAATATTATATTTAAAAGGCAGGGAGGTGGCTCTGAGGATAAGAGTCTCTGGAAGGTTCTAATCCCATTGCTGCCAGAAGGATCCTACTCCATTGCGCCTTTGAGCAAAGCCTTAAACCTGAAAATCTCTGTACAATGGGTGAATCTGTGTTCTGACCTCCACGTGAAAAGACGATTTCCACTCAATGATTCATAGAGTGTACCAAATACCAAAAAATAATTTTCTAGTTGTATTGTATTTGTGCAAACAGACAGAAAATGCTGACTGGAATTTAGCATTACCCATCTTGTCCTATATTTTGATTTACTACATGCCTCCTAATGTTCACAATAAATTACAGACAGAATGACAGACAAGATAAACAACCATTTCTGTAAGCTTTAATTAATAAAAGTAAGCAAAGGATATAGGTGAAACCTTTTTTTTTTTAAGATGACGACTGCAGGTAATAAAACAACATATTTGGGGACACATAAAGAAAAAAATTAACCAAGAAATAGGAGAAAGTTGAGGTGATATGGAATGTCACAGGGTGATTTTTGTAGAAAGCACTTAAAAAACAGAACCAGGAAAGAAATATGAGCTGGCAGCTAAGATAAAGCCAGAGAAGAATTTCATGAGGAAATATCTCCAGATATGACTAAGAAGAAATCAATGTATATGGTTAGGAATGTGAGGGTAAGTCTGTCTGTACAGTGCTGGGAGTGGATGATTATCGAAATGCCAGTCATCTGCCAGTAAGTAGACTTATATTTGGAGGAATTTATTAGCTTGTGTCACACCCTCCACTGTCCCCATTACGATCTTAGGACTCCAATAAAATTTGGAGCCTGCCGAAGTGCTTTAATGGGCCCCACAAGAAAGGTTCAGCTTTCTAACACATCCTTGTCAACTCACTGTTTTTAAAAAGTTGAGATACAAACACTCTAAGAAAACAAAATGTAGCATTGCTGATGAACAGAATACTTTCACATCAAGATGGCTCTTAATAAAATCTAGTACACATCATCACATGGTATCCACCAATGCATCAGTGTGAAAGAAAATTATATAAAACCACAATTTTTTAGACATGAAAGTAATTTACTGACTATGAAGTGGAAATGAGTGGGAAGTGGAATGCAGAGTCTGAGAAGTTCAGTAGTGAGGCCAACAGTCATGCTGATAGCAGTGTTTGAAGATTGCTTGTGACACTCATCCGCAAACACTCCGAAGTGTCTTCATTTCAAATAGCTTTCTTCCATTTGTTCTACAGCTAGAACCACATTAAGTTCAGCATTCAGCAGAGTTTTAATGTTGGGTGTGTGCTCAGAAACCAAAAAAATAAAAAATAAAATAAGGCTGCAAATGCACAGAAAACAGCACGATGCTGATTGAAGTTGGGGATTTGCGGGGAGAGAGAGACTGCTGATTTGTGAGGTCTGGGGTTAGTGACCTCATTCTAGTTCAAGAGCCTACTAATTAGAATAGTTGTGGCTCACAATCATTTCAACTGTTGCCAGAGTGGATTTTAATTATTTGGAGTTCTCTGAAACCATTGAAATGCCCGTGGTTTTGTATATTTACCAAGTGTCTTCGTTTGGTACATACAAGAAGGTTAAGCATTCCAATATGATGGAAATGTCAGAGGTCAATAAAAAAAGAAATAACTGTAAAATTATTATTATTTTTATTTAAAAAAGAAATGTTGCTGAGAAGAAACATTTTGGCATTTGTGGTATTGGCAGTGGAGTACTCTTGGTAAGAATGATTCAGATTTCTTGCTTTCATTTTTAATGCTAAAATTACAAAGATTTGTTTTTTATGGGAGGAGGGTTTTATTTAATTACTACTTGCATTAAACCATGATTTTTTCCATTTTTTAGACTTGTTTTTGTAAAAAAAAATGACATTTTTTCCATTGATCTATTCTTTTTATTAGATTCATAGGGAGCCTGAAGCCTTTCTGGGTAGCACTAGGTAAGAGACAGACACTAAGCCTGGATGGGATGCATTCACATACACAGCCACTCTGCGCCAGTTTACAGCTGCAAATTAACTTTACATGCTTGTATTTTTGATGATGGAGGAATTATTAGTGGCATCAGCAATAAACATTGTGACACTTTCACAACCTATAAATGAAACAATTACATGGTGTTGGTTTAAATATGAGTTTCTATAGGAATATATTATTTCTTCAGAGTTTCTTTCTATGCAGTATTTAATTAATTAATTTAATTTCAGTATATCAGTGCAGTGATTACCATTGATGCCTCACGGATCCAGGGTCCCGGGTTCAACTCTTGTGACCAGTCATTGTCTGAGCAGTGTTTATTTTATTATGTCTGCTCATGTTTTTCTCCAAGTAATCCAGTCTTCCTCCCACATCCCAAAAATGTGCAAGTGAGTAGGTCCTGCAATAGACTGGCACCCTGGACAGGGCTGGTTCCTGCTTCATGGCCATTGCTGCCAGGATCAGCTCCAGGGGCCTCAAGTATAAATGGTGCGTACACACAAAAATGTTGTGAACTCCTGTTTCTATGCTCAAATCGTGATGTATAAAACCTAAACTTGGCATAAAGCCACGCACATTTTCACACCAGCTAAATGCTTGGCGTACCCAAGTTCTCCGCTCGGTTTTGCAAACTGGCAGCACCCAGCGTCAAAGCAGTGCTTTTGTTCCAGTTTGGTTTCCCTTTCTTTTTTAGATCCACATCCCTGCTGTGGCTTTATCAAATACACTGGAATTAATCGCATATTGTTTTTTAGTTTAAGCCATCTGATTGTAATTAACCTGTAACAGTATAATAGTCCACGGAAAGCCAAACTATTCCACATACCATACACGCTTTACCGTTGTTTCTCTCAATACACCACGCAGAGTATTTATTCCACTATATCTGAGTGTGGAATCACAGCTCTACAGCAACTGATCAGAAAGAGAATTATCAGTATACAGCATCAAGCACACGCTGCCTCAGCCATGCACACTGTCTATTGATCTGCCCCCATACGGCAAACGCTTCAGAGCCTTTCCTGTAGGGACATCATGGTTCAGAAACAGTTTCATCCCAAGAACTATAAACACACTCAATCAGTTCATCAAGTGCTCCTGGTAGAACTGTTTGTACTTATAAGTACAATTACCTCCCTGTAAACTTGCAATACAGTTATAATATTGCACAAGCTGAGCCACTTTATAAAGCGCGTATTTACATATGATGACGATATCATTTTTAAGATGAAATGCAGCAAAATATGTTTATTACATTATACAGATAAAATGTTAACATCAGTTAAATAATTTATATTGTTGATAATTAAACATGTGAGGACACGGTGGCACAGCACTAGCGACGATCTGGGGCCCCATTCAGAGATTGTTCCTGCCTCACGCTGTATTCTTGCTGGGACTGGCATGACACTTGGATGGATAGATGTATATAATAATTAAACATGTAATATGAAGATATTTCAATGTTTCTTAAAAGTTTTGAAGAATCGGCGTTCTAATCTTACAGATGGCTTAACATCTATTACAGAGCTGCTGGTTACTTGGAGAAAGAAAAGAAAGGACAGGAATTGGGGGTTAGTACATTTGAAAGAGACAGTACTGCTACAATAAATTATTTCATTGAAGGTCGCGCACGGCACAGCAAGAAGCTTGCAAGAGGCAGGAACAATCTTTGGACAAGGTGCCAGCTCGTCACTATCACTGCACTACCATGTTCCCATGTTTAATAACATGCTTTAACTCCTATCATCATGAAAATGATATCAAGTATACATCTCAGTATTTTAATTATTCAGAGAGCTGTAATATCACAAATGTAATGGATTCTGTGTCCTGTCAGAGGAAGAGAAAGCCCGTTTAAGAAGCACGTAGTGATTCACACACCTAGAGTACATAGAAGAACATATACAAAACAAAGCATTTAACTTGCTATTTTAGTTATGATGGGATTTGAGAAACTAGTAAGTTAAACGATTTAAAGATGAAGTTTATGATGTTCTACTTTAATGAAAACATAAACTATGTGATTAAAGTGAAAATTTCAAGATTAAAGTTGACATTTCGTGATTTTTCCCACTGTGTACCTATTTTACTTTCTCTGTACCCTAGTAAGCTTCCATATGACAATCAGACGGTGGGCTACTGCTCGCCTTTTCATGGCGACTTTGATATCTGACAACTTCTTTTTTATTTCGGGCACTGTGCTACTTTGTGAACTTGAGCTTTCGAGTTTCTCCAGCACTCTATGTCACTCAATTAACTTCCTTTTGTTGTTTATACTAATGTTAAAACCAACAAATAGTACGTTTTTCCTTGCCTCCACTTGGTATTCGCTGAAATTCTTCTATTTTCCCCCATGCTTTTGCCTTTGCCTTTTCACACAACACTGAGCTTAAGGGCTATTTATATTGATTTGCATATTCAAAAAGGCATAATTCTGGGAGGAGTTTGGGAGTGACGGCAGGTGCGTGCACATGCATTACTTTTCACACTGACCTGGATTTATGTAGCGGAAGAACGTGGAAGATGGCGAACGCACAGATTTATGCATCTAGAGTTTTTTGTGTGTACGCACATTTCCGCTTTTGTCCGTTATGCATGAGGCCCTAGGACTCTGCTGCTCTGAACTGGTTAAGTGCCTTGGATAATGTTATGATATTTTGAATACATTCATTCATTCCATCCTTCCACTGACACTAATAAAGCATTTGCTAAGCTCTTGTCACGTAGCAATAAGTGACTAATAAATGCATTTTAAGCAGCCCCTGTTCTAAAATGACACTCTATAAAAGCAAGCAATGCATTTGTTAAAGTAGCAGTAACTGATTAACTGATGTATCTATGTAATCCCTCTCCTATAATGTTAGTTATCTATTATCTATACCCAGCTTACTGAAGTTTTCCTTTTAGAAAATGAATATATTCTAATACAAGAAAAAAGAGATATATTCAAACATAAAGACTGCAATTTATTGTAAGGATTATGTGTAAAGCAAGGCTTTCCCCAATATGGTTTCCAATTGCAGACACACTTTATTAACCACTAGCAGAATACCCGCGCTTCGCAG
>JANRMT010062808.1:3964257-4026210 GCA_026402145.1 Polypterus bichir lapradei
CTGAAGCGCTGCATTATGGGATCTGTAGTTTATTGTGTTACCAGCGCTTCATATACCCGGGCCATTAATAACAATAATACAGTATATAAAATGATCTCGCGGGCTGGATATAATTGCACGGCGGGCCGGATGTGGCCCGTGGCCCTTGAGTTTGACACATATGGACTAAATAGAACTTGAAAAGATATATTTTTTCGTACATCGAGCCCGCGTGCTAATGTGGTTTTGCCTGCATGCCTCAATAAGTGACCCTCCCCTCGCTCTTACTTTTTTACCGTTCATCTAATGAATACACTGAGTATGGCTTTACCAAAACAATCATTGATTGCAAATAAAGTATTCATTATTCGAGTATGTAGATCGGGGTATATATATACACGTTTCTTACTGCATCAATAAACAGCTCGTCTTCTTCTTTATCTGAGACCTGACACACTGCATGCACGGGTTTTTTTTTTTTAACACTGTCTTCCTTTAGCGGGACATTCACCTTTTCCACCGTGTGCTTTGTTTCTGCAGTAGCTGCAGTTATGAATAATATGTTTGTATGTATCAGACGCTTCATATTTTTTTGCTGCCTTTTCAATTGTGTAATTCGGTTTTTGTTCAGCGCTTTTCGGAACTGTTGCTTTTTGTCTGTGCACTGCGTCAGTTCACGTGAGCCGCTCGGTGTACATGCATCGAAGTTTCCCAGCTGTGCTGCTGCCATGTCGTGCTATGTCCATGGCTGTATCTAATGCTACCGAAGTCCCGGTACTTAAAACTTTCTCTCACAGTTTCGCTGAGTTTGTGCCAAACACCACCCTGACCATCTCATCTTCCTCTGCATAAGCACAGTCCTTCACCCGTGAATATTTACCCGTGGCAGTGTTTCTATTGGATTGCCGCTGACGGACGGCCTTATATGGGCAGGCACTAAATTACAAACGCCAGCGGCAGCCTGTCTATGAACTTAATTTAAAGTGTAGGTTTACACTGTGCTTTGTTTCCGAAGTAGCAGAACTCATGAATATGGTTGTATATATCACTCGCTCACTTCTTATTGTTTCGCTGCCTTCTCAATTATATAATGCATGTTTTCTAAAGCGCTTTTTGGGCCTCTTCCTGGTTTTCTACGTACTGCGTGATTACGTGGGAGGCGTGATGATGTCAGACGAAACTCCGCCCCCACGGGTTTCAAGCTCATCTCCATTACAGTAAATGGAGAAAAACAGCTTCCAGTTATGACCATTATGCGTAGAATTTCGAAATGAAACCTGCCCAACTTTTGTAAGGAATAAGCCTGCCAAATTTCAGCCTTCTACCTACACGGGAAGTTGGAGAATTAGTGATGAGTCAGTCAGTCAGTCAGTCAGTCAGTGAGTGAGGGCTTTGCCGTTTATTAGTATAGATTTTGGATGTATCTTCTCTAATTTTGAATAATTTCTGAATGATGCACCTGCAAATTATAACAAACACTTTGAGCATGAAATCCATTTGGGACCAATAATAAAATATTGATACGATCTTACCCTGCATACATTAGCAGTGTTCAAAACCTGTAACAGTGTAATGACGACATCATCCCTGCAAATAACAGCTAAGTTACTTTGTGTCATAATCTGTGTTAGTTGATTTGTCTTTTTTTACTGTTTTGTGTACTCTTGTCATGAGTACTGCCATCTCGTTTAGTATCGCAATGGATCTTGCTTGTCATGTGATATGATTGCACAAAGTTGTGATATCACTTCCTCTTTTCATCCCAGAGTACCCAAGTGTTTGGATTAAAATAATAACAGATCATAATTTAATATCTTATTTATTTAGTTGTTGTTGTTATTTAGAGAATCTTGTTTGTTGTATTAGTTTTAATTTTTTGCATTTTTTATTTCAATTCCTGCCACAACAAGCTCAAAAATCAAAACAGGTTTCAGAAAGCTGACACAAAAAACCTGACCTGCTCTCTTACACCTTTGGGCCTACTGGATAAGCCTCACTCTAGGCAACCAAATCCCATACTCAAAACATAGACTCCCTGTCTTTACAGGCCAAAAATTGTTAAAGGTATTTAAATAATACAAGTATCAGAACGTCCCAGAAATTGAAGAGGAAAACTTTATTTGAGGATTTACTTCAAAAAAAGATTACAAAAATCGTAGTGTAATATAGATTTTGGCTAAAAAGGCAAACCTGACAGCAAAAAAATCAACTCCTGAAATAAAAATCAGCTGAGAATGAAAGCAAAGGTTAAAGCTAATAAATACAAAAAAAAAGAATCTCAAGTCAAAATCAAGAATCACAAACCAACAATGGTGAAGCTGAAATCCTTGCTGTGGCTCTGCATACAGGAGACAGGGCAGTTGACCATAACAAAACAAAACAATGCATACAATAGGAACCTAGCACAAAATTACACACACACAATATCAAATAAGTAAAACACAGACGGAGCAAAACAAAAACAGAATTAATAACAAAATATTGTACATAAAATATCATTTGAAAAATAACAAAAACTTAAATAAATTGAAAAAACACTTGAGCCAGGGCAAGAACCAAACCACAACAGCGATTTTCATTTTTTTTTAACAACAGGAAACAAACCTTGGCAGTTAAATCACTTTAACTTGCCTAGCCCTTTTAAACACTTTATCATTCTCTCAGTTCTTTTATCATCTTATTATTTGTTTACTTTTTTGTTCTTCAGGATTTGCCTATTCCATTAGGCTAGAATAAAAACTTGGACCACTACAAATATGAATGACCTTGTAATATCTGGATATATTAAAGAACTCCAAACAAAACAGACGGCAATACAAAAGAGGTTTAGCGGTATTACCACCTCAGTGCTGTAAAATAATGTATTGATGTATTGTAATGTTAGAGGCGGCTTCTGCAAACTCACCAACTGGTTCAGCACCCCAAGGTCTTTTTAATTTATGACCTTCTACTACACACTTATTTCTTAAAGAGATCTAAAATTGCTTTCAAAATTTCACTTCTAGATAGATATGAAAACCACTTAAATTGACATCCACCCTCTGTGATGCCAATAATCCTTGTTGTGCCAGTTTAGATCTAGTATTGAGAGAATTTCCCTTTATATTTTATCAACCTGGGAGACTAGAGGTGGTAACCAGTCAGCTATTAGCCAATAAACAGATAAATTATGTTGGAACCATGGCATTTTCTTTAAAACATTGGCAACAGATAGAAGATGGAATGAACCAGGATAAACCAGCTGTCATCTCAGTTTTTCATAGCAGTATCTCTAAGAAACTGAAAAATGAGATTACAAGCCATCATTTAGAGGTCACACTGGACAAAGTTATTAGTCTCATGTTAAACTTAGAGACCAAATTGGATGAGATAAAGAGAGAAATAAACAAAGTAATTTGGGTGAGAGAAGATTTACAATCTAAGGGAAGAGATGTGTCTGCAATCATGGAATTAAAGAAAAATGACTGATGTATTTGAGAGAAGGTGAAGAAGAGTGGAAGGTTTGCGTTTTTATTGTGCTGGATTTAGACTTTTGGTACATAAAAGTCCCAAATTACATTAGAAAAGTGCCCATACCTTTGTGGAACTGGTAGGATTGGCAACAGTAGTCACTCCCATTGATTGAATTGTTTATCCATTCCTGGCACTGACTCCATTCAGATATCTTAACAGCGTCTAGAGCAGCCAAGAATTGTATCAGCACTGATTTAGTGGCTTAGTTACCATTATGTTGGATTCTTTTAAAACCTAAACTAAACATATCCTCTATAAATGGGGTGCCGATGGTAATTAATTTATTGAATTCAGCTTTTGCACCAGTGTTGGTGTTTTACATAATAAAAACAAATTAGCAAAACGTGAAAAACTGGAGTTTCACAGACCTCCTGTATTACTTTTAGAATATAACATCATATGTCATGGTTTAATCATAAATCAGATAAAGGTAACATTTATAAGAGATTGAAAACCTCAGACTTCTATAAAACAGGTTTATCAATTTGTTAGATTCTCAAATTACTATATAAGTTTTATTACAAATTTTAGTTTGATTAGAGATCCCAACATATTTTCTGTTCAAAAAGCCTTTCAGAACTAAAACAAGCCTTTACTGCTGCTCCTGATACCACTCTGCCATTTGAGTCACTCCGCCTAGCATTTGATTAGGGGCCAGCTTGTCACAATTGTTTCCTGACACAATCAAACTACATCCCTGTTTATATTTTTCCAAGGAAACCCACCTCTGTAGAACAAAATTAGGAAGCAATAAGGAGTTATTTGCAATAAATTTAGAGAGGAGTGGAGACATTTACTGGAAGGAGCCCAGCATCCTTTTTTTTTTAATTTACACAGGTCGTGAAAACTTGGTTTACTTGAAGAGAACTAAATGTTTAGAAGTATTGAGTGTTGTTTTGTAGGAGATTTAACTCTGTTATATCTTACCAAACTGAAGAGAAAAAAAAACCAAAAAAGCAGATACTGTCTCTGTCCCTTTTGAAGAAGAGGGCCAGTTTTTAAATACAAAATGTTATTGCTTCACATCTACTATTGAACAGGAAGATTTCATACATGCTATGCTGTCCAATACCACAGATACATTTCCTGATCAACTTTTGGCAGATTTAAGATTTGTACCAGAGAACCTCTGCTCCAAGGTTTTAAAGTGAGGTCACTACTCATTTTTAGCTGGACATGCAGTTACACACAGAATTTTAGAGTTACTTACAGTAAGTAGAGCTTCTGGTGTCTATCAAAGTGTATTCGCAAATATTTGGTAGCATGTGAATTTTACTATAGGATTAAATTGCCTACTGATTGGTTTGTCACAACCTATACAACCCAAAAAGAGAAAGTCTCAATCATTTCCTACCTTTTTCTTATTAGTCTTGGAACTTAATATATTATGGCTCCCCATGACCTTGTATTGGAGAAAACAGGTCAGAAAATGAATGAATATTTGGGTAGTTTCTGATTAAATGCAAAGGACTAGTTACAATAAGATTAATCTAATTGATACACATTTACATGGACCCCAGGAAGTGGTTTAAAAGTGAGACTTGCTCATTCTGTTTATTTTGTTTTTTTGATATTCTTTTAAGTAGTGGAAAGAATAACACCAGGGAGGAGGTGACAGAAGAAAACAGTTGGTATGAGGATGCACACGAGGGAATACAGGTACTGGCTGAGAACAGATGTTTTCTGTAATGACAAATACACCCCCTCCTCTACCCAATCATAGCAACTGCTTTATTGAAATTCTTAAAACAGTTCTGGGACAGAAGCCTTAAAATCTCTTGAAAAGCAATTTACAAATTATGCATTTTGATCAAGCTGTGCAGTTCCTAAAGACAGTATTAATAATTAAAGCATTGTATACAAGCATATATTACATTTTTTTGCTTGTGTTTCAGCCATGCTTGTTTAAAAAAGCTATAAAATTGTAACTCTTCAGTCATATCTATGAATTAAAGATACAGCCTTTAGTTTTTCAAAACAACCGAGAAGATCCAGAATGGCCAGACTGACAAAGCTGTTGTTTTGTCAGGATACTTCATTTACATTGTTGAATTTCCTTGTATCTTTATACTGATATTTTCAGGAAGAAAACATATGAAATGTTTATCATGAGACATATTTTACTGGATTTTCTGGTTGCATTTAATGTACTTTGCTAGGCCAGCACACTGTGAAGGATGTCACAAAAAACTAAACAGGTTAAGTTCCACATGGTATTTGATGAGCAACATTTCTTTTCATTCCATACCACTTAGTTTGATTTACACATGAAATCCAGCACAAGAAATTAGTGTTTTGGAGAATTCTGTAATCGTGTGAGAGCAGTTCAATAGACAGCATGGCAGAGGCAGCATGCACTTGATGCTGTATACCGATAATTCTCTTTCCGATCAGCTGCTGTACAGCTAGTAAAGTGGATCTAGTTGTTACTTTAAAATAAATTCTTCTACAAGATCACAGGGACATGGTTGGAAACTTGTTAAATGTAGATTTCACCACACAAATGTTCAAGTTTTTCTTTACACAAAGAACCATAGACACTTCGAATAAATTACCAAGTAGTGTGGAAAGTAGAACTTTAGGCACTTTCTTATCTCAACCTGATGTTACTTTGGGGAATCTTGATGAATAAGAGGATGAGATTGTTGGACTGAATGGCCTGTTCACGTCATAGTTTTACCAATGTTCTAATTTAAGACTGCAGTATGCAGTAGCAGCTGTTTGGCCAACTGTGATTCTTGGGAATGGTGTTCTTCCACCAGATCAAAACTAGACTACTGCTGTCACCAGCCCACTCTTCCCTGGTATGTTATATCAAAAGAGCTGCATCATTTCACAACGTGATTTTTTTCAAAAATCTTACATGAAAGAGTACCTTTCACTATTAAAACATAGAAAAACGTGACTGTTCTCTTTTTAAAAAATTACATCAAGGAGGTGCTAGTCGAAAATCTAAACTATAAACAAAATAATTTTCTATTAGATATAGCTTGTTGTTGAGCCATGAGACATGTGCTGTGCTTGTTGTAGTTTTCTGGTAGTACGATGCCCACTTTGCCAATTGTAATGACAACTAATGAGATTGCAATTCTAGAAATGGTACATTCCTTACTTGGAGCATTCATTCCCTCAATCTCATCTACAGGAATCAAGAAACAGATAAGAGTAGCTGCTAGGTAATCGTAAGGGGTTAGTTTATATGTATTTAAATACAGAAAATACATAGAAATGTACAGAACTTTGTACAGATAATATTCATCATTTCAATTTTTTTCTACATAACACAATGTGCTCCTTTCAAGTAATTTGAATAAAAGCCATAAATTATACTTGATTTACTGGTGTCCTGTATATTACCAGTGTTACACTACTGCTGAAAAAATACAGATAAATGCAGAGGTGTGCAATTAGGCTTTAGGGTGCACATATTCTTTATTTTCGACTGCCCCCCAACACTCTTTTTAGTGAGTATCACATATACTTAATACAAATTGCGTGCACATTAGTGACAATTTCACAAAACTGCAATGAAACTCAAGTGTCTCTGTCATCACTAGTGATATACTGCAACTGCATGGTTATTTTAAAAAATGTGAAATTCACTATAGCAGCTTTTACAAAACAGAAAATATAACTGCTAGCTACTGGAAACTGCACTGAGTCTACTCTATTTGGTGATTTTTGACTTTAAATAATAAAATTATTTTCAAGTAACACAATACAAGTATGATGCCCAAGGTGTTAGTAGCAGAATGTGGTGAAATGAAAAAATAATACAAATAAATAATATTATAAAATCAAGCATATTAAAAATATAATTTACACATGCAGCAAATGAATGAAAAAATATGAATATAAGAAAATCTACAACAAGAGGGTGCCCTTTAGCCTCATTGTGTTAGCCTATAGCCAGTTTGGCCAAGTATCTCATTCACATATTTTTTAACAATGTCATGTATATATATATATCAGTTTCCTGGATTCCATTATGAAAGGAAATTTGACAGATTTCTTTAAATATGTGATTATCTGTTTAAATGAAAGACTTCTGCTAGGTCACCACTTTGAATATTTTTCAATATTTTGAAGAAATGGGCAAGTTTCCCACTCTCTTTTGAATTTAAAAGTTTTAGTCCCCTTAGTCTATCAGTGTAATGTAGCAAAGTTGCTCTGTTATTGCAAAACTGTAGGTGGAGTTTGGTGGAGTAAACCTACCTGCACTTATCTATTGATTTCTATCCCTATCATCATGTACACTTCCTAAGCAAATATTTGATTTTTGTCTGATAACTGTAGATCAACTTTACAGATTATATTTGCATAATTAAACTTTAACCTGATTTCTTGTTTGCAAGGTCAGATTTTATTGTTCTGTGAATCTATTTTTAAATATTAAATGATAAACAGTTAAACTTTGATCTTCATATGCTGTTTTTTACAATTTCTTCAAAGGCTCATTTGTTCCATGCATGACATGCAGAATGGGAGGATGATTTAAGCCAGTGGTACTGCTTCAAAAAATATGCCTGCATAAAATTACTTAATAAAATATTTTGCTTGCTTGTTTAAATGCCTTACAGAAAGCAAGTTAGGGCTTCAAAAATTAAATAATAAAATATAAATGGAGTGGTATAATGAACACAACTTGCTATATTGAAAAGTCACTAAACTAAAGCTGTTATAACTGATGATGTGAAAATTACCAAAGGAGAACAAGACAACTCCAGGCTCACTTATGGCAAAGTTCTCTTTCTTGCTCCTGACTATGAATTCATTTTGCCCTTTTGATAAGGTCTTTTAGCAAATAAAACCATACTTTTCCTCATTACTCTTTGTTCCTCTTCTTTGAAAGAAATCTCTACCTCACTTTCAAAAAATAAATGTTTTCATGTTTTCTTCTTTGTAAGAACCAGTCACAGTGCTCTCTTTTTTATACTTCATTTTTATGTAATAAACTCACACTTTCTGTTCTAATTATTTAATTCTTTTTAGTTTTGTGAAACAACTGGCAATTTCGCCTATGAGCTACAGAATAAATACATTATATATACTTTATATTTAGTATTATTTTATATATTTTGCATGCTGTGTTCCTGTTGTTTTAAAATTATATCATGTGTTTATGTTGCCTTCTTTTAGTTTATTTGTAATTTTTACAGCTTAAGGGCTCTGGTGATGGTAATTCTCTACCGCTCCAAAGTAGGGAGTTTGCTGTATACTAACACCTTTTCTCTTCCTCCATCTGAGGACTGGAAGATTGGCAGCTGTAACTCAATGACATCACTTCCTGTATCTGTTCATATGTATCCACCTCTTCCTGCTGGAAGTCCTTAAAGACAGAAGATCCAGCATGTTGGCGAGTCAAGATTTAGACTTGCACCTTAAAAGACTTTTTTTTTTCTTTTCCCGCTCAATGTTTAATACATTTATTTTCATTTCAGTTATACAGGGTTTGCCTTCAAATGTCCCAAACCTTTATATGTTTCTGCTTACTTTCTTACATACTTACTTACTTATATATAAAATAATTAAAGAAGAAAACATAAAGATTTGGGGTCTTCTATGATGTCCTGTTTAATGTTATAGGTTTAAAATAAGAAAAAATGAAAGAAAACAGCAATGGTTTGTCTACTAAATGCTGACTTCCATTCAGTGTACTATTTAAATAGGGCAGGAGTTGAGGCTGCTGATGATACTCCCTTTTTTATCTTCCACCTTTGTTTCCCTTAGCCATAACACATGAGACACTTTCCATGCTTATCTTATATATAAACGTCTACGCGTGGAAGTGTGTGTGTCTGTCCGGCCCAGAAGTGAGAGGTGGAGTCGGGATAAGGGCTCCACCTCCGAGGATACACAAGCGAGGCCAGCACGTCAGCAAGCGGAACCTTTGAAGAAAGAGTCATTTGCTTAGCGGCTAATACAGGAGCAAGGTGAGCACATCGGCAAACAGTATCCCTTTTACTTTTCCTCCCAGCGCTAATACTCAAGTGAGGCGAACATGCCGGCAAAAGTAAACCTCTGAAGAAACATTCAATTACCTGACATCTCGACATTTCATTTTTTTTCTGACAATTTCAATAGTTTCTAGGACCCCGTGCTGTAGCTAGTATGTATATATATATATATATATATATATATATATGTGTATGTATATTACTAGCAAAATACCCACGCTTCGCAGCGGAGAAGTTGTGTGTTAAAGAAATTATGAAAAAGAAAAGGAAACATTTTAAAAATGACGTAACATGATTGTCAAAGTAATTGTTTTGTCACTGTTATGAGTGTTGCTGTCATCAAGGATTTGATTATCATTATTTCTTTCAATCAGGTTCGTATTTGGAGGACATGTTGTGTTCAAGTTACATTCCGTGTTTGTCAACTGTTGTAAAGATAGGTTTCATTCATCGAAGTGTTCACTACCCAAATCGCCATGCGAGTATTTTGCGGCAGCGTCTCTATTAAGTTATGGATTTGCCTGCGAGTATTTAGCGACAGTGTGTCTATTAACTTGTGGATTTTTCTGCGAGTATTTGGCGGCAGAGTCACGAAGTTGTTTTCATCTAGCTGCATCAGAAAATGTACCGCGACGTCTGACACACCTTCTTTTTAGTGTTTTTGTTACAGCTTGGATTGCTGCTGTCATAATCGGTTTGAGTCTACATATATATATATATACGCATATATACATATATCTATATACATATCTACATATATACACATATATATATATATATATATATATATATATATATATATATATATATATATACACACACCTATCTACATTATATATACACATACATACACATACACACACTCACACAAATATATATATATGTGTGTGTGTGTATGCATGTATGTGTGTATATATAATGTAGATAGGTGTGTATATATATATATATATGTATGTGCCTATATGTGTGTGTGTGTGTGTGTGTGTGTATATATAAGAAAGTGAGCATGGTCGGTTTTAAATGACAATAGCTGATTACCCATTGGCTTTGGTCACTGAGTGCAAGGGAAAAAAAATAAAATGTAGTCTATAAGTTATTAAACAGTAAAACATTAACGTTTTAAGAAGTAAAGATACATTGAGCACCACTGGAGTGGTTTCGGGTAAACTACATTTTAAAGACGGTATAACACAACAGGCAAGTAGTACTAACAGCAGCAAAAATGTATATGGATCATCTCTCGGTAGTAGATCCCTTTTGAAAGGCGCTACATGACGGCTGTGGTATAGAAATTACATTTTCTATGTGAACGTCCAAATTTCTGCCTGTGGTAATGTGCCTTACCGGCATTACCAGCAATTAAAGAAAATTAGTTTTGTGTCCTCTGCAGTGTTAAGAGAGAAAGGCTTTGGTTTGGGATAAAAGGAAAAAAGGTGTAAAGAAAAGAAACTTGCCTTTTTGTTTTATATAGTGTAGAGAGACGTCTTCGCTGACGATATGAGCGCCTTTTGGGAAGCGTTGCGGTGGGTCTCGTGTAGACTGGAGAGACGGCCCTGCCATTAACTGGCCGGGATGGCACTGTCGGTCCTCCACTCCTGTGCGCGTCTTCATAATCTGACCTGACGACGTCATAATCGTATACGTGCAAAAGAAAGTGCGAAGCGCCTTAATATTAGTTTGCCGCAATCTAGAAATGGGATCCCGTGTTTGCAGTTGTCTAGGCTATAGCTCAGGGAAAGGAGGAAAAAATTAAAAGTGTTTACTTTACCTTATATGGGCAGTATATATATATATTTTGAGACGCCAGCACCCCACAACTGCACTGTGCGTTAAAAACTGTTTAAACAGGCAGGAATTGGTTGTCCACAGCCCATTCAACTGCAAGTTCACACCTTACTGTGTAATGTGTCTGTCATTTAAAACCGACCATGCTCACTTTCTTATCTTCTCTCCTTCAGAATGAGCTATGTTATGTGTTATGTCCACAAGAACTCCCATCAACTGTCATCTAATCCTCTCTCCTTTTTTACCTCTGCAGACCAAGTGAAGACCATACCTCCCAGTAGCACCACCTCTGATCCACCCACTGATGACATTATATCCGGTCTCCAAAACCCAACTCTACAGACATCACTCCCTTTTCCAGCCTCCCTGACTCCACCTCTTCCTGCTTCTGCAGTATATATATATTACATAAACTCCTTTGTTAGTCAGTTCCATATTGAACTCCACGTGTCTTTATTTGCTGCTTTTTTTTCAGTATATGGGGTGGCCATCTCCAAACCTTTTTCTGTCTGTGACTTATTCCTTATTACACTTGCCACTCCTACAGCTCAAGCTTCATCCATGGGGTGTCCATAGCATCCATAGAAAACATATATTAACACAATGACTTAAAAATGATGTAATGTTGATAAATCTTAGTAATTAAAAAAAAAAGCGTAAGCACAAAAATGTAAATGGCCTTATTGTTGGCAATCAAATATGTAGTTCTGATAACATGCAAAAGTTGGTAAAAATGTAATCTAATACTTCATGAGTGCAACTATTAACATAGAGTAGTTCATCCATTCATTAAAGAAGAATCCACTTTATCATATTTGTTTTATTAGGGACAAGAACCAATCTGAGCAGTACTGGGCAAAAGGCAGGAAAGACTCTGAAGAGGTGCCATTTCCTAACAGAATTCATTAAAGCACACACTCATGTAGAATTAGGAAATATCATTCAGAAAAGAGGTGAACGGGCACCAAAGACATATGGAGAAAGTTACCAAGTAGTGTGGTAGGACTTTAGGAACCTTCAAAACTTGAGTTGATATTATTTTGTAAGAATTAAGTGAATGGGATTGGCAAGTTTTTGGGGCTGAATGGCCTCTCCTAATCTAGATTGTTCTAATTTCAAACACATTGCACGTGGACAACAATGGGGTGCAGGATGCAGTTTATTCATGTCTCCACTGTATTCTTCAGCACCTGGACTTTACTAACACCTATGTGAGGGTGGATTTCTGCTCAGCCTTCAATACTATTGTTCTGGAGTTGCTTCAGAGTAAACTAAGCCAGTTAGGTGTAACCTATGATTGTCTGCCAGTTTATTATGAGTTTCATGACAAATAGGAAGCAGTATGTGAGACTGGTAACTTACATGTCAGATCCAATGTCAATTAGCAAAGGCTCCCCCCAAGGTTGTGTTCTTTCACCCTTTCTGTTTTCACTTTGTACAAATGACTATAGATCCATGGACAAATCTGTAAAAAGTCCTAACACCGTAGTCATTAATAACATGTCTTCCTCTCAGAGATAGGTGGGCTGTCATGTAGAATGGTGTTCTTGTAACAACTTGGAACTCAATGCTATTAAGACAGTGGAAATGAGGATTGATTCCGCCAACAAGTCACTAACTGTCTACCTTTGCAAATTAATGGCCAGACTGTGTCTGTGGTTCAGTCGTTTAAATTCCTGAAGGGAACTACTTTCACTAATACATTAAAATGGACAAGCACATCACCTCCATCATCAAGAAAGCCAGACATAAGCTGTCAAAAGAAGAACACTCTAAGAAGCTTGGCATATCAAAAATTTTTACTCAGCCATCACCGTTTGGTTTCCTTCTGCCTCCTCTCTTTCTAAGACTCGGTTGCATCAGGTGATTTGGTTCAGCTGAGAAAAATCATTGGCTGTTGTCTCCTAACATTAAAAGATCTGTTCATCGCCAGAGCGATAAAGAGAGCAGAAAAGATTTCAGCTGACACTACCCATCCCAGGAGCCATCTGTTCATTAAATTGCCATCACAGAGGAGGTACAAGTCTATTGCGACCTGAACTACACGCCATCTCCACTTCTTTCCTCAAATTGATCCTAAATAAACCTACATAGGTTTACCCCTAACTGTTTCTGCAACATATAACTGGTAAGTGTGCTGTTTTTCTATTCATAAATACTTCATACTTGCTCAACTTTACTGTTTAATATCTATATTATTTTGTATAGTTTTTCTATTTATTTGAGGTAAATATTGAAGTTTGTAAATGTTTTGTTGAATAAATTCTTATATTTGTATAGTGGTTTGCACAGTATCAGGTTGAAATTGTGTAGTCTTGAGTTGGTAATGTCTTGTATGTTTCACATGCTACCAATAAAGTGATTCTGAAAGTCTGAACCAAGGAAGCAGGATCAGTAAGACAATGCTAATCACTGTGTCACCGTGCAACCCCACTTTAAATCCTCACTCCATAAATATTAAGCCATTCTAAACTTTTTTTATAGGAGAGGGAAAAAAATAACCAAATAAACAGCTGGATCTGTATAACAGTTAATCAATCACTCAGTTTTACATGTCATGCATAGCTTCATGTTTGACATCGAGTGCTTAAAACGTCAAGAGATGTGCAGAGAATGTTTATTTACTTAACCAAACATATAGAATAGAAACCAAAAGGCATGTGAGTGAGACAAAGTACCAGACACCCTGCACTATTTGGTTTGTTTCCAGAATTCTGGAATAACATTATTGCTTTAAACAAGCTGCGCAGAAGGTTTCACAGACTTTGTCTGGGTCTGAAAGACATAAATTATGAGGGCAGCAGAGCTAAATCCATTTAAGAGTGTAGTTTCTTTTTTATGTTGAAAACAATGGCACAGTTTCAGTGTGGACTGGAAGAATGCACTTAAAGAAGGGTTCAAAAACAGAGGCCTTTTATTCTAAATGTAAAATCAAAATTTTCCATATCTGTATTAGAACAGACAAAGCAATGACTTGTTAATGCAGATAAGACTAATCAATTTGTATTTGGTCTGTAGTTTTTTTTTAATCTGATGATTCAGACAAAAAAGCAAATAAAAAATGATTACATTTTTAATAGATCAAATTAGAAAAACAGCACAGTCTATTTAATAAAAACAGCTTATTTTCTCCTAATACATTTCAATGGTGTTACTAGGCTGTGGAATTAAGACCTTGGCTTTCACACTGCTCATTACAGTGACAACCAATAATGCGATAGCAGAACATTAAAACAAAAACACCCATGTTGGTTTATTATTACTTAATTACAATAAGATACAGTTTTGTTCATTAATTCTAAAGAAAAAAAGAAAGGCTGGAATGTGGAGTGAGTATCATCTCTCTCTCTCTTTCTATCTATAGGGTGTAGATAAAAATACTGGGTGCTATCTTACAATAACGCATCATATGCAGTCTGAAAGCTTCCAAACAAGGGTCCAAAAAGAAAGAGAACACAATATTCCCAAGCCACTTAATTTTATCCAGGGTTAGGGTTAGGGATATAAGCTTACCTTGGCAGCATCAGATAGATAGATAGATACTTTATTAATCCCAAGAGGAAATTCACATAATCCAGCAGCAGTATACTGATACCAAAAAAAAAAAAAAAGGTGCAAGACACAGGCCAACTCTGGACTGAGCATCCGTTTGTCTTTAGCACACACTTCTACCCTGACACTCATGCTGGAACAACTTTGAACCAAAAATGAACCTAGTAAGCATATATTTAGAATGTCGGAGGAAAATCAGAGTGCCCAGAAAAAAAATAAGTTGGAGGCTGAAGGTAAAGTGTTCAAAAAGTAAACCATACATATATAATTCAGCCATATACTGTACATGTAAAAAAATGATTATTATTATTATATGCATTTTATGTGCCCATTTATTTTAAAGCTGGATTTTATGGGGCTACTCCATTGCAAGACACACTCCTACATACAATACAACCCCATTCACCCACACTCAATTGTCCACGCATCATTCCATTTTTAAACTCTCATGAATCAATTCAGAGTTGGGTAAAGTTGGAACCTAGTCCTGGAATGGCAGTCTAGCACAGGGCACTCTTATGCACATATCCACACCTAGTGTACAATGTTGTAATCACTTGAATGTCTGATTAACTTGAATACCGACAAAGGAAATGAGTAAAAAAAAATACATCATCTGAGCAAACAGCTTTTTTCAAACTCATCATCACTTGCATTTTCTCCACGTCCTCTAATATTATGCAGGGCACATCTGCCTGTAAACTTCACATATTTGCTTCAAAATTTGCATCCTTGGATCAACACCACATGGCTGCTTTCCTGCGTCAAAATGTGTACAAAACCTTGATTTACAAGGTGGCTAAACTTAAAGGATGCTCAGCTGTTCATTTGTTCTGAAATTCACAAATCAAAAGTTATTTTATCTCAGTCATACGCCCTTCATGGTATTTTTTTTAAGCTCCAAATACCTCAGATTATTTTGTGTGCCCATCATGCCCTGGAAATGTAATTCAATTCATTTCAGTTCTTTTTTGTATAGAACTCTTCACTGATTACAGGTGTAGAACGCTGTGACAACTTTACTAGCAAAATATGACTGCAGACGTTACAAACAACAAATTACATAATGAATACACAAAAAGTCACAGAGATACAGTAAATGGAGTCCAGCAATATCTGTCCATTAATTCATTGTTGTAATATGACCAGTTGCCAATGCATTAGAGGAAAGAAAACATCCAGTGAGAGCAGTCTCTGAAGAAAATAAACCTCTGGGGGTCTGTAGTCAGTTATAATAGGCAAAGGCAAAAGACATTCAGATATAGAGTCGCAGTCCTGGAGACCTCAGCCAACTGGTCACCCACTCTCTCCTGGGTATTCAGAGCTGTGTAATCTGATAGCAGAATCTTTCCAACCATTATCATCACTTCATTCTCCTCATATTCTGATATTATGTTGGGCACATTTGCCTCTATACTTACTCTTTATTAAGTGGGCAGAATGTCTTACCAGTGTAGGCACGCAAGGTGCCAGGTGACATGTATGAAAACAGTGACTTACATTTGGTGCTGACTTCCTAAAGAAATATAACCATTTCCCCTGTGTGGCATGTTTCTACCAAGTAGTGTTTTAGACAGTAAGACTTTAGGGACTTTCAAAACTCAACTTTATGTTTCCTTGGAAGAAATAAGTGGCTAGGACTGGCAAGCTTTGTTGGGCTGAATGACCTGTTCTCGTCTAGATTGTTCTAATGTTCTGTTTTATCACTAAATAAGATGGTTGGGTCAACTTCAGTCACATCCAGTCTGATATTCCATTCTTTCACTATGTTAACCTCACATCAATTTAATTTTACCCAATAAAACCTTCTTTGGGGCAGCACCTAAGACATGAGAGAGGCCTATGGTCCAGATATCCTAGGCCTTGTTTTCCCACTCTGTCAAGAGAAAGCCTAATAAATGAATTGTTTGTTCAAGGTAACCCTGGTAAATAAAATGTAACCATTGAGCGGGTGTAAAATGACATGACATGACATGAAATTGACCTTAACATTTAGGCTATGATCTCAAAGACTAGCTCATCTAGTAAAGGAAAATGGAGTGACTGTTCAACCGATTATCTTGAACTGTAGCAAAATATCGGTTGAGAAGAAGAAGAAAAAAGTGCCTCCCCTCAGTTGTGTGAATATGCCATTTTTAAATATGCTAAAATGATCCATCACCAACACTTTTCAAATGAAATTGCCAGGATGGACTAACCTTCCAAAACCTATTCAATTTGTACTGTTTAAATTCAATTTTGTTTAAAAACCAACATTAGTTCCCCCTTTCTTACCCCTTCTGGGGTCTCATGTAAAAACGGTGCGTATGCACAAAAATGTTGTGTAAGCCCGTTTCCACGCTCACATTGCGATGTATAAAACCTAAACTTGGCATAAAGCCATGCACATTTTCACGCCAGCTAAATGCTTGGCGTATGCAAGTTCTCTGCTTGGTTTTGCAAACTGGCGACACCCAGCATCAAAGCAGTGCTACTGTTCCTGTGTTGTTTCCCTTTCTTTTTTAGATCCTGATGCGGCTTTATCAAATACACTGAAATTAACTGCATATTGTTTATTAGTTTAAACCATCTGATTGTAATTAACCTGTAACAATATAATGGTCCACAGAATGGCCAAACTATTCCTAATACCATAGCTGCTTTAGCTTTGTTACTCTCACTGCACCTTCTTCTTCTTCTTTCAGCTGCTCCTATTAGGGGTTGGCACAGTGGATCATCTTTTTCCATATTACTCTCACTGCACCACTCGGAGTATTTACATCACTGTTCCTGAGTGTGGAATCACAGCTCTACAGCAGCTAATCGGAAAGAGAATTATCAGTATACAGCATCAAGCACACGCTGCCTCAGCCATGCTGCCTATTTGAACTGCTCTCATACGACAAATGCTTCTGTATTTTTCTGTACTGACCTCACGGTTCAGAAACAGTTTCATCCCAAGAACTCTAAGCGCATTCAATCAGTCCATCAAGTGAACTTGTAGAACTGTTAGTACTTATAAGTAAAATTACCTCCCTGTAAACTTGCAATACATTTATAATTTTGCACAACCTGAGCGACTTTATAAAGCACGTATTTACATATGATGACAATATCATTTTTAAGATGAAATGCAGCAAAATATGTTTATTACATTATACAGATAAAATGTTAACATCATTTAAATAACCTATATTGTTAATAACTAAACATGTGAGGACATGGTGTCGCAGCGCTAGCTAGTTCAGGGATTGTTCCTGCCTCGCGCTGTATTCTTGTAGGGGCTGGCGCAACACTGAAAGTATAGATGGATAGAATAATTAAACATGTACTACGAAGATATTTCAATGTTCATTAAAAGTTTTGAAGAATCAGTGTTCTAAGCTTACAAATGGCTTAACATCTATTACAGAGCTGATTATGTGGCGATTGGTTACTTGGAGAAAGAAAAGGAAGGACAGGAATTGGGGGTTAGTACGTTTGAAAGAGGCAATACTGCTGCAATAAATAATTTCATCGAAGGTCACGCATGGCACAGCAGCAAATCTCTGGACGAGGCACCAGCACGTCACTATCACTGCGCCACTGTGTTCCCATGTTTAAAAACATGCTTTAACTCCTATAATCATGAAAATGATATCAAGTATACATCTCAGTATTTTAATTATTCAGAGAGCTGTAATATCATGAATGTAATGGATTCTGTGTCCTGTCGGAGGAAGAGAAAGCCAGATTAAGTAGCTCGTAGTGATTCACACACATAGAGCACATAGAAGAACACATACAAAACAAAGCATTTAACGTGCTTCTTTAGTTACAATGGGATTTGAGAAACTAGTAAATTAAATGATTTTTAGGTGAAGTTTATGATGTTGTACTTTAATGACAAAATAAACTACATGATTAAAGTGGAAATTTCGAGATTAAAGTTGACATTTCGTGTTTATTTTTTTTTCTTTTCTCTGTACCCTAATAAGCTTTCATATCACACTCAGACTGTGGGCTACAACTCGCCATTTAATGGCGACTTTGGTATCTGACAACTTCTTTTTTATTTCGGGCACTGTGCAACTTTGTGAAGCTTTCGAGTTTCTCCGACACTCTGTGTCACTCGATCAACTTCCTTTTGTTGTTTATACCACCGTTTAAACCAACAAATAGTACGTATTTCCTTGCCTCCACTTGGTATTCACTGAAATTCTTCTATTTTCCCCCGTGCTTTTGCCATTGCCTTTTCACAGAGCGCTGAGCTTAAGGGCTATTTATATTGATTTGCGTATTCAAAGAGGCATAATTCTGGGAGTAGACGGGACAGGACAGCAGGCATGTGCACGTGCGTTACTTTTCACTCAGACCAGGATTTATGGAACGGAAGAACGTGGAAGTTAGCAAAAGCACAGATTTATGCATCTGGATTTTTTGTGCGTACACACCTTTCCACTTTTGTCTGTACGCCATGTTATAGTGTGAATTCTACGCATGGCATTATGCATGAGATCCCTAGTCTTTTTGTCTGGTTTTCTTAATCTTCCTTTCTTTGATGTATAACTCAGCTGTCTCTACTGTTTCTTCCCATTATTCTTTATCTGTGATACATTGTTTGCTTGATTTATTCATTTATTTTCTGACCCCGTTTATTACAATAAAGGATCAATTCAAGTCAGACTGAATCCTAACAGTATTGGGAGCGTAGCAGGAATCAGCACTGTACAGGACACCAGTCCAACACAGGCATACTTACACACACACACACACATAAACAGTTTGGTTTTGTAATTTTGCTTTGCGTCCTCCTCCACCATAACCTAATGTTTTTTGGTTGTTATGAAAGCTTAAAAGTCATCAAAAATTTCAATGCGTATATTGTTAGGATATCCAGGTATTATCTGTATGTCTGAAGATTAATTTTGTGATTTACTG
This sequence comes from Polypterus bichir lapradei, assembly GCA_026402145.1. NCBI lineage: Eukaryota > Metazoa > Chordata > Cladistia > Polypteriformes > Polypteridae > Polypterus > Polypterus bichir. Next base: position 3,983,943 of record JANRMT010062808.1, read on the forward strand.
TTAGTTATTCTTTTCACTCTGATTTTTTTCAATTGACTTAAAATGCTATTTTGTAGGCAACTTCAGGGGTAGGGTTAACAATGTAGTATTGTATACTCATTCGTAAAATGGCTGGTTAAGAGGGGATTTGGGAAACACAGGGAAGAGTCGCTCATACATTACATACATGTACATTGTAAAGATGCTTGTTAATCCTGAAGGTTCATCACTTTCAGTAAACATACCCATAATTAATCAGATCTTACACCTTGCATTATGATTAGTAATTAATCAAAGCATACTGATGTATAGCCAGTAATGCAAATGCTTTGTAAGTTTTCAGATAAGCAATTTCTCACAAATTATGCAGTATATGTCACAAATAAAGAATAGATCCTGAATTTGTTTCCTGTTCAGTTGGATTTTACTCATCTGCCCTCTATTTTTCCTAAACACTCAAGTTTCTGCCCACATCTAACAGATGTCTATGCTGAGTTGACTGGTGCCTCTAAAATGTCAGTGCCTGTACAAAGGGTTTCTAGGTATGGCAATGTCAGACATAATCTCAGCCCTAATATCAATCCTCTTGTGGTATGATAAACATGAGACATCAAACAGAGAAGCTGGTCTAAAACATTCTCTTTCAGTCTTTTGCAGCTGCGTTGCATGCACAGCGTTCTCAGGGGTGCATCCACTGGTTGTCAGCTTTCAAAGATATAACGGCCCATCCTTACGACTTAAGACACAAATCAAACCTGTTTGCTTTAGTCTGAGGATGTCACACAGCATAAATGGTGATCCCAGGAGCATGCTGCAACTACCGCTGACTCACTAAGATGATGTAAATGAAGTCTACAGCTGAAAATCACTGGATAACATTGTGTAGTGTGACAGGAGCTTTAGTCAAGCTAGGGGTTATAGGAAAGAAAAACTTTGGAAACTGCAACTGATGACTGGGAGGTAAGGCTTTTCTGTGGTGACTGTATTAAAGATTTATTAGACAAGCCAATACCCTGTCAGTGAACTGTGAAATCTGAACTCATTAAAAAAATAAAATATCCATTCCTTAAAACAGGCATGGATAAAATAATATATAAAATATGGTCTTGAATCTTTGGCTGGTCCCCCTTGGTCACAATATATTATATATACTATATCTATGTATTATTTACATTTCCTGGAGACACTATTGAAGATTTTACTTTCAATCAGCACTTTGCTGCCTCTTTTCCTTCATTAAATTTTTTAGTCACTTTGCACTTCTAGTTATTGGTGAATTTGATTTTTTAACAAGGATAAAAAGCTTACTACTTAAAGTCGATCAAAAACTCTGGTAAAGTACTAAATCTTAATTTCTATTTCATAAGTAACAGACTTGCACATAGTGTACGGTAAAGTCAGTCCAGTTATTCATTGTAAAGAAGATCAAATTAAAACATAGTATTTTTAAAAACAAGTGGCATGGTAGCTGCAGTACTGGCTGAGTGAAGCTTGCATATTCCCATAAAGTTTATGGATTTTGGTATCCAGGTGTTCTTGTCTTTCTTCTACTTCCCAAAGTCATGTGCGTTAGGTTGAATAAGCTCATATGAGAGGGTGAATGTGAGTGAGTGTGTGTTTGACAGTACATTGTGCTGGACTGGCAAGGCTGTTTTTGCCCCCAGTACCAAGACTGGTCTGGATTAAATGGGTCTGGAAGGGGATGGACAAATAAAGAAATATTTTCGAAATTGTTAGTTGTCTACTTGGTACACAACTCAGGGCAGCGAACAGACATGTTGAGGTTACATAGGGAGTGAGGGGAATTTTTATGTTTAAGATGAGCTGACCAGTGAATTTTGGTCTGGCAGGCCTGAGCTGAAGCTTAATGTCTGACTTGACTCTGTCTCCACAGAAGACAAACCTCAAACCAAGCAAGACTTTAATAGATCGTGCTGTACCTCATCTATCTGAATATGATACTTAGCCAATTAAAACTCGGTTTCTAACCATATACAGACTTGCAGTTCCAACGGTCATTAATGGTAAGCTCAGCATGTTCTGTATTTGTTTTCTGCAGATATGATGAAAGTATTACCCTTTAAATGAATAGTTAAAATTAGTTGCCTTTGGAAAATAAGACTTGCTGCTATTAAATGTAGAATATAGGCTCTGGGCCATAATTTATTTTGTTTTATTAAAAGCACTGTATTTTATATTTTTCATTTATATAGTTTTATTATTATTTTTTTATTGCCAGATTTATTTGTGATTTAATTTTTTTTATGGTACATAGTGAAGTGTGGCACAAAAATGGTTAATTAACTGTAAATTCAAAGATTCTTTTAAGTTTCAGTCACTTACCTTCATAATGAAAAAGATGTTTTCATTAAACTTGCAAACAAAAAGCCTACAGAGAATAGCCTTGCTATATTTTTTTGCCAACTGTTATTGCATGGCTGTGTCTCTTTAATGTACTGTTTTCAAGTTATAACCTCTAAAAAAAGGTTGTTTTGTTCTCTAGAGTATTATTTTTCCTTCTAATGACCTTTTCATCTAAACAAATATACAACAGTTCTTGAGCAGGCAATTAATACTGTCAGCGGCATTCTGATGACAGATCATTTGTTTCTTTTGACCGATATAAATGAAAATATGACTACACTGTATATTTTTTTTAGAAAGCCAAATGCTTACTGGATGGTTGTAATAAGAGAAATATAAACGTCTGAAAACTCAAGGCCGATGATCATGTAAACAAATCAGAATAACTCCATTTGTTTGATCCTTATTTTATTTTAGCTGATGTGAAATCACTGCATGCTCACGTCATCAGCCCTATCAAGTGGTTCATATTCTCTTGTGTATCAAACCATTTATTTATGCAGAGGATGGGACTTAAAGAGTACAAAAAAGCATTTCATAGTTAAAAAAGGTTATTAACCTTTTATCCAAAGTGAGATACATGAAGCAGCTGAACAAGTGATCTATAGAAGCTAACAAAATTTCCTCACAAATCTACAGTAGTGAATCAATAATGGGCTAGGCAAAATATCAAAGAATGTCTAGAAATTTAAGAAATGACAGACAAGGACACATAAAACTCCATGACTAGTGCCAATGAACTCTTAGAAAGCAATTAAAATAAGTAATTAGTTTGTTGTCAAACAGCCTTTGATGGTGGTAACATAATTAACCCAAGAAACGAGAGACTGAAATAGCAAAGGTGAGGAAGGGTGTCAGGCGTTGTATGAATAAATGTGACAGGGTAATGAAAGATAAGACCTCTTTTCACCTTGACAAACAGTATACAACTTACAAGAAAAGGAATCTATGAGCAACAAATGCTTCTGAATGTATTGCTTTCTCCAATCTTTATGTGAAACTAATGCTTATGATTAATAAAGATAATTCAAAATGTCACCTCAGATTAATAATTTAAAATAACTTACATATGGGATATGTTTTAAAGGTGGGAGGAAAAGTGGAGAATTGGAAGAAAAACCCAAATATACACAGGAGAATGTGTACACTGCACTTAGACAGTGACCAAGGCCAAACATGAGCCCGGTCCCCTGGTGTTCTGGCACCACTAAGGACGTGCAGGCTGAGGCAGAGAAGACTCAGAAATCCGACACTGAGAATGTGCGCAAAAAACGAGGCACAAAAGCAAAGGCAGGTACAACACCCTCAACAAAAATCATAGTTGAAAAAACAGACAAGGAAATAACCAAAAAACACAGGAATAGACTTTTAGGAATCAGCAAGATAACCAGAATGGCGGCTATTCACATTGTTACAATTTCAGGGGGCATAACCCTTAGCAACCATGGATTACACATAGCAATCAAGGCACAAATTAGTGGCACCCTCTGTGAACAAAACTGGCATCTTCTTATATAATACGCTATCATGGCTGTCCATTTGTCTGTCCAGGATTTTAAATCACCTGTAGCTCGCAAACCGTTTGAACTTTTGACCTGAAATTTGATACACATATACTATGTGACGTCTACTATCCGCTTTCGGGGTGATGATTGACCTCCTAGATTATGCCTCTTTTTAATATAATTTTATTTTATTGTAGAATCAACTCACGGCAGCGGCCAGCAAGGTGGCCATGCGGCGCATGCGTACGGGCGTTGTTCTCATCCCTTCCACCTTCGCCATCACTTTCCCTACCTCTTAATATCTTAAATTATTCTTGAGGCAGATTGAAGACTTAAGTGCCAGCTTAAGTGAAAAATTAAGGAAAACGTACTAAGTAATTGCAACACAAACACTTACTTAATCAGCTTTAACGCGAAAAGATGCCGACAAAAGAAGAGAAGCAGTGGGCCACTAGGATGGAGAAAAGAAGAGCTGCTCAGGAAGCAGCAAGCGCATCAACCTCTGAACAAATGAATGTTAAATGTACAGAGAAAGAGTCTGGAAACTATGAATGCTCAAGTCAAGTGTATTCACTGCACTTTATCATGCAGTGCACCGTTACTGTTGCAGTATAATTACAAATAAAGAAGCTAATAAATTTGTACTTTTAATATAGGCGTCCGAGGAAATCTATATTAAGCCTTTACTAACCTATATTACCAGAAGGTTCTCTATGCTGAAAAACAAATGGGAGAACTTTATCTTGCGCAGAAAAAATGATTTCCTTCAGAAAAAAATGACACCTTGAGACAGTACTGTTACTGTCAGATACTGTTGAGACAGTATCAGCAACCACTGTGACACACTAGGATGCTTTTTCTAGAGGACTTTAAATTTGAGTTGTCTTCTCTTCTGTCAAACAGACCATTTTACCTTTGGTTGTTCAACATTGTCAATGTTCTGCCAATTGTAAAGACCATAAAAATGACTAATCTGCTACTTCTCAAATAGCAGTTGTAAGTGCCATGGAGGACAGATGGGTATCACGGCTGGATGACAGCATGATCACTTGCCAAGATGGAAGGTGCCAGGGGATGGATGAGCAGAAGCTGGAGGGTAGGAGCAGCTCCATTGCCCATACTTTAGGTAGCAGTGATTTGCTGGAGGTTTCCCAGCTTGGACACCTACAGGGTTTCATGGGAACTGGAGTTCGGAAATGTAATCATGTCATGCCCTGGTTCTCAAACAACCTGGAAGTGCTCCACACATGTCATTTCAGGTCAACAAAAGTCATTCTGTATCCAGCATAAAAGGAACCTGCTGCCTTACCTCAAAGAGTTGGCAGGCAGCAGGTGACACTTAACTGGAAGTGGAAGGAGAAGAAAAGAATTTCATTTGTTTGGTTATTGGCTGTGCTTCATTGTAAAAGTGCTTAAAAAGCAGCTATTTGAACCTGTAACTGTGTTGGGTATTTTCGGGTCTGGCATTTGCGGCTCAGTGACACCCATACTGGTTACACAGTCAACAGCTATTCTTACTATTTAGCTGTATTACTGACTGGATTTCATATTCTAGTCCTAGCTCCATTGTTCTTCTGAGAAACCACAACACTCTCGAACTGAATAATACATGTGTTGAAGAGAGGAATATGTGTTGAACATTAGTGGAAGGAACATAATCGGAATCCTAGTAATGAAATGTTATTAGAGTTCTGTGCTAGTCATGGATTGTGTATAACAAATACAATGTGTGCACACAAGAATACTAGTAAGTGTCACTGGTAACTTTCACAAATGTCAATGTCAATTTTATTTATATAGCACATTTAAAACAACAATGGAATGCTGTGGCCAAAGTGCTTTACAATAATAGAATAAAAGAAAAACATACAATTAACACGAATAACATAAATAGAAATAAAATAAATGAACAATTATGAAATGTTCGTCATCTAATATAAGGCTGCATATACTGTATACGCCAGTACAGAGAAATGTTGGCAGTGAGGGAGCTTAAATCATCAGAATAGTGTCAATGTCAGAAAGAGACATGATAAATATAAAGGGGTAGTGAGGTTAAAGTGGAAGACCCACTACTCTGTAACTCTCACCTTTACAAATTCACACTTACATTACTATACATTTGGGGACATGGGCTCAGATTGGAGCAAGGTCAACATATCAATATTGGTCACTTCTGTAATGATTGGAGGCCAAAATGTGGTCAGTGCTTATCACAATGGATACCCTAGGATACATTAGTGGACATCAATGATGATGGAAGCTATCAGTTTAAAGAAAGAAACTGTTTGTGTGGTGGTAGAGTACCTGAAAGAGATTTGTGCATTTGGTGAATCCAGATATTTAGATGGGATGTAGCCCAGGTCTTCCATATCAAGTAAGGGGGATTTTAGACCTCAGCTGAAGTGTACAGTTGAGACATGGAAAGAACTTTTTCAGGAAATCCATATTCCAAGTGGGGATGCAGTTTTTGGGGCTGGGGATACAAGAAGCATGTGATGGTGTTAAGGCTGTTTCTTTGGTTGAAATAAAAGTGATAGAAAAATCCCAGTATTATTAGTATGTACTGCGGGTACAGAAAAGAATCACCCTATTCGAAATATTCCCGTTTTTTTTTTGTTGCTTTACAGCCTTAAATGAAAACACACACAAAAAATATTTCTTCCCAGCTTTACATATAACATCCAAGTGAAAGATATCGCAGCTACAATTCAGAAAAATTATAATAAAATCAAAAACAAGACATACTGAGATTAATAAAGGATCACTCTCCAATGTCAATATTTTGTTGAACCACCTTTTGCTTTAATGACAGCCTTGAGTCTATTGGGAGACTTCTCTTTCAGCTTTGCACATCTAGATTGAGCAATATTTGCCCACTCTTCTTTCCAGAACTGTTCAAATTTAGTCAGATTGGATGGTGAGTGTTGGTGGACTGCTATCTTCAAATCTTTCAACAGATTTTCAGTGGGATTTAGGTCTGGCTGGGGCACACAAGGACATTCACTTTTTTCTCCTTCAGCCACTGTATGGTCAATTTTGCTGTGTGCTTCGGGTCGTTGTCTTGTTAAAAGGTGAACATTCTGCCCATCTACAAACTTTCTGGCAGTGGGTAGCCGGTTTTCCTCAAGAATTTGATGGTATTTTGCCCCATCCATTTTTCCTTCTACCCTAACGAGAGCCCCAGGCCCTGCAGCAGAGAAACACCCCCACAACAGGATGCTGCCACCTCCATGCTTTACCTGTTTTTCCGCCAGGTGTACCATTTGGTATTGAGGCCAAATAGTTCGATTTTGGTCTCATCTGACCATAAGACCTTTTTCCACTTGGCACAGAATCTTCAAGGTGCATTCTGACAAAGCTCAAACAAGCCTTAATGTGGCCTTTCTTGAGAAGTGGCTTTTTCCTTGTGACACTCCCGAACAAGCAACAATTGTGGAGCGCTTCTGAAATTATTGTCACATGTACAAAATGACCACTCTTTGCCATAAAATCCTGCAGCTCCTTCAAAGTGGCCATTGGCCTCTTGGTAGCCTCTCTTACTACTTTCATCTTTGCTCTTCCATCCAGTTTGGAGGGACAGCCGGATCCAGGGATGGTCCTAGTAGTACCAAACACTTGCCACTTCTTTATAATGGACTTTACTGTGCTCCTTGGGATTGATAAAGCCTTTGAGATTTTTTTGTATCCATCTCCTGCCTTATGTCCACAACTCTATTCCTGACATCTTTTAAAAGTGGCTTGCCACCCATAGTCAGTTGTTTGCTGTCAGTTGCACTACCAAGCAAGGGAATGAATGCTCCAGGAACAGCTGTTTTTATGCTTCAATGCTGCAATGGAAATGGTGGTTACTTGATTGTACCTGATTGAGTTTACAAAGATTGTTTAGGAGGGAGGTGATCCTTTATTAATCTCAGTATTTCTTGTTTTTTACTTTTTAAAATTCTTCTGAACTGAAGCTGTGATATCTTTCACTTGGATGTTATAGATTGCATTGAGTAAGTAAAGCTGCAAAAAATATTGATTTGTGTGTTTTCATTTAAGGCTGTAAAGCAAAAGCATAAAACAGGTCCATACTCACAATCCAGCAATATGGCAGCAGCTGAAGGAGAATGAAGAAGCAGGAAAAGAATTCTAAACTGAACCTGCAGTTACCCGTTTATGGTCCATAGGCTTATCTTTGGCTTCTGTATCACTGTTTTGTATTTCTTTTAAAGACCAGCTCACCCAACTCGGCTCAGTGTGAATTTAATTGTCTGAATGAGGCCGATTTTGTTCGGCTTTAACATCCTGTACTGACAAATTATAGAAAAGTTGTAATCTTAACTGTAAGAGTAACTGCAGCATTAAGGGTTTGCTGTAGTAGTAGTAGTAGTACAGGGAGCCCTCGGGTTACAACGTTTCGACATACAGCGTTTCGCGTTTACAACGCTCACTCCCATAAAAACTTTAAAAAAATTGAGACATGAGTGTTTTGGCTTACGCCATTAGCGTCGTACTTACAGACTACGTGGGCGAACTAGTTTTGTTGCGTGCGGAGGAAGTGTTCCGTTTGTGTGGCTTTGTTTGGCGACTTTGTGGCCCTTATCATGGCTCCTAAACGAAAGTCAGAGTCTTGAGATGGTAGTGCTTCGAAGAAGAGGAAAGCCATCACAATGGAAGTGAAATTAGACATTGTAAAAAGATCAGAAGGAATAACGGTAAGGAATTTTTTTACACTAATTTTTTGTCATTTTTTCTGTTACAGTACAGTGTACAGTACAGTATATTTATGTCCTTTTCCTTTTTCTGTGGCTTAGTTGTGTTTTTATGTTTTAGATTATGAGTTTGCAAATGTGTTAGGACAGGTAAGTGACTTAGGCTAGGGTGTGTTTCGACTTACACAAAAATTCGGGTTACATCACTGTTGTAGGAACGGAACTGTGTCATAACCCGAGGACCCCCTGTAGTTATATATTGCAATTATAAATATGCTACATAAATAAATATTTGTTACATAGCACAGAATGTTTACCTTCATTCTAAAATGTCATTGCACTTTGAGACTGAACATGGAGTTTGTTACATAGCAGGTTACATACTGAAAGGTGCACCTAAGTAAGTGCTATGCTCAAGTGTTATCAAATACTTATATTGTGTAAAATGGTTGTAAATTTCAAAATATTCCATTCTCAATCCCAACAGTATTAGCTTCTAGGCAGGAAAGATTTTGATCAAGAAGGAGCCCGAGTTACCTCGAAAGCTTGCATATTGTAAACTTTTTAGATAGCCAATAAAAGGTGTAATTTTGCTTGACTTCTCACTACAACTTATCCACATTAAGAGATAGATTGTTCCACTTGCACCAGTCCACCAATCATTATATTTCCATTCTATAAGCTGACTCATCTCCATTGTTGAGGAGACCTACCATCATTGTGTCATCAGCAAATTTAATGATGGTGTTAGAGGTTCAGGCAGCCATATAGTCATGGGTCAGCAGAGTGAATAGAAGTGGGTTGAGGACACAGACATGGGGGGCATCAGTGCTCATTGTGATGGTACTGGAGATCAGACTGTCTGGGGTCTCACTGTTAGGAAATCCAGGATCCAGTTGCTTAGGGAAGTGTTAAAGCCTTGCAGATCCAACTAATTTCTGTGTTTCTGAGAAAATCTGCTCAAACCTCAATTCAGAGGTCATTGTTAGGAGTTTCCTTTTACTTTAGTCAGCGTTACTGTCAAAAAAGCTTACTTCTGCCTTCCATGCCCTTTAATAATAAGAGTCACAGTGCTGCTTGATGGCAGGCACAAAATTATTGTATAATTTAATAGCCATTTTAGCTCATGATGTTTTTCTTAACATAACTGCTCAGAAGTGACAAACAGAAAACACATTTTTCTGTTCAATAATTTTTAACAAATTGAACAGAAAATTAAAAATATTCTAAAAGAACAAATTTCAAATAAAAGTTTCACAGTTTTTGAGGCTAGCCTAAACACTGCTATGATAAGTGAGTTGGTGGCTTCCATTCGTTTGCATCATGAAAAGTGTCTGTTCTTTGTGATGCTGATCAGACCTACAAGGTGGAGTGGCTTTTGTTTGCAGGTTGCGTATCTGTGCTGATGTGATTCCTCTACTTACTAGATACTACATATCTACATATCCTAACTGACTGAATTCTGTGTAGCCAATTGTATACTTCATAGCAAGATTTCAGTGTTGCGCCAAGAAGGTAGCACTAAAGGTGGCCCCCTGTTTACCAGAGAGTATTTTGCACATTGTGCTGGATCCACGAGGTCATAAATTTTAATAGATGATGCTGTTTTCAAAAGACTTTAGAAGTGATCAAACAATGTACAGTTCATTACAAATTATTTTTTGCAACTCGATCACAATGAGGTAAAGTGAATTGCTGAGGGTCAATGACATCTGTGTGGTTTAAAGTACAGTACATTGTCTTAGCCACTAGACCACACTGTCAGACTGCATTCTTTTTGCCTAACATTATTTATTTATTTATTTTCCAGATGACTTTATCTAATGAAAATTACTACTAAGAGGTGTTTGAAAAAATCATTCATATACAAAATTATCAGAGTTAGGTTAAAGTACATTGCAGGTTACGTTCAAGGTGGATAAAACAATTCAGTAATACAATTTACAAAAGGTAGTGATGCATACAATTCATAAAATACAAAATTATATTTCTTAGGTATTATGTTAAAAGAAAGAAAAAATTACGGCAGAAGTCATTACTGCTAGTGCGAGGATGTCTGTCTTCAGAAGCTGGATAAAGATGGAAGAGGTAGGCTTTGAGTAATTTTTGGAAACTGAAGAACTGAAGTTAATACTAACTGAACTGCTCTTTGTTCTGACTCGGCAGGAAAATGAATAATTAATTTTGTGAGTAAATTGGGAGAAGCGGGCAAAAGGAAAAAACAACAGAAAATAAAAATAAGCCGAAGCAACCAAAACCCAGACGAGAGGCAAAAATCAAGATCAAAAAATGGGCAATAAGTTGAAAACCAGGCAATACAAGAAGAGTAAACATACAACAAGTTAAAATGAAATTAAGGAGTTTATCCACAGATCGGATACAGCTCAGAATAAAATGCTGACCTTTAATGCCATCTGCTGATTAGGTCTCAGTCATGACCTCAGAGACCACGCCCCTAGAAATGCGGGTTGTGACCCTGACAACAGTACACAATATGGCTTCTCTTAAAGAAAAGACAACAACACATTAATATTCCGCCTAAATCATGACACTCTGACCCAGGATTCTACATCAAGATAAAGTTGTCAAGGATCATAGCACCCAGATTCATGACTGTCCTTTTAATGTAGTTGCTCTCGGTAAGTGAGGAAGAACATGTTTAAACTATAGCATTTGAAAATGCTTCCCTAAAAAAAAGTAAAAGAAAACCAAACCCTGATAAACAGTAGTACAGACTGGCACCTTTGTTTGGCTCAAGCAATGCGTCCTAGAACTAGTACTAGAATTTAAAAACTGCCATTTAAATATAATTCTTTGCTCACTATACAAATCATTTAAGCTGCAACTGACGCCTTCTTGGTAGGTTTTTACCACTGAATCCTATAGAGACAAGAAGGGAAGGCCAAAGGTTGTAATAAAGGAATTATTCCAGGTTAAGTTCCTGACAGATATAAAGGAAGAGAGATGGTAAGTTAGTGGTGTCACCTAACTCTCTGTCCCCAATGTTCTCAACATCTGACAGTTATAAGACGCTCTGGCACTGGCAAGTCTAGTGGCCCTACCATAGAAACTGGGACACCAATAGGGCGCCGTATACTTCTTAATTGTGTACTGGATGATCAGAATGTTTAATAATCATGGTGTCCCTATAGGATAGTAGACAGCAGTTGACCTACCTGCGGTTAAGGGAAAGTGCCAGGGATTCTTCCAGAGCAGAGATCTCCTAATCATGTGCAGAAGAATAATTGTATTTTATACTTCATAAAAATTGACTTTGTGTGATGCCAAAAAAAGGTAAAGAATGTATTGGTGCTTCACTCTTAAACCACAAAGATGTGGTTTAAAACCACAGACTTACGTCGTAGCAGTTGGTATGGAGGGCGGCACACTGACTGACTGACAGTTGGCATGGATTTGGCTATAGCCTTTTATATGCAAGACTTCTGAGTTTCATAGCCTTGGATTTTAATAAATTAGATTGGGAAATCTTATTTGTTAGCAACTATTTCCAGTATTTGATTTGAACTGCTTTAGTCTTATCAGGCATTTTCCATTGCATATCTGCTATTTGCATATAAATGCATAAATTTTGTACCTAAATATATAAACACACAATAAATTCACATTCATGTGGCTTTGCTTATCAGCTATTATAAAACTGTGACCCCTTACAGAACATCTGCAGCTTAATGCACATAAGGTCCTCGGTGCTGGCCGCAGGGCAGGAGAAGGGACATTCATCAAGGGATTGTAGTGGCTGTAGAAGAAAACTTTCCAAGAGTCCTATTGCACATAAAATGTGTGAAAGTCTTCCACAGGATACACCAGTTTTCCTCCTATAATCTCAAAGACATGCATGTTGGGTTAGTTAGTATTACCCAATAGTTACCCTTGTATGCATGTGTGTGTGCACGAATGAGCGTTGTGATGGGCTGGCACCCAGTTCCTGCCACAGGTCCATTCTGCTGTATGACTCATTTCAGAATTCATTTTCAGATTTCAGAAAATATGTATATATTATTTTAATCCCATTTTTATATTTGTAGACCAAAATTGGAAAAAAAAATGCATTTTTTTATATAGCACATTTAACAACAAAACAACATATGTGCTATGATAACAAACTCAAAAAGGTCTGAGTACCTCAAAAAAATCCTGAGGCTTACTCTCTCATAAAAGGCCTAAAGCGTAAAATGCTCAAAAAGACCTAAATTGACAAAGTCTTTCAAAAGGAACAGAGGAGCCATAAAAACACTTGGCACATAAAACAAAATTTATAAATGTTTAAATGATAAAACACAAAAGCACAATAAAACAATCAAACATTCCAAAATCTACAAAAAATTCTAAATACAGAAATAAATTTTAAAGAAAATTTAATGGATGGCACTATTTCAGAAAATAATGAAACATAATACAGTTTACCTTTCTTTCAGTTTACCATCTCTGCTCACTGCCTAGGATGATTTCCATTTGTGTCACAATTTATACTATTTGTAACATATTCTTGTAGTATTTAACACTTTTATTCTGATCAATTGTCTCTTATTGTAATTCAGAGCTTTGTGTTTAATGTACAGTACACCCCTAAAATTCACGGGGGTTATGTTAATAGAGCACCCGCAAATTGTGAAAAACCGTGACTTTTGGATGTGGTTAAAAAATGCCTTTTAAATGCCTATTTTTATAGTTTAAGCCCTAAATACAGTATGCCCCTAAAGCACTTTACTTTCATTGCAAACTCAGCTTAATACATTACCTAAAAAATTACCTTAATACATTACCTAAAAACAGAATGTAAAGGTAAACCCGTCTACTATACAGTACTGCACTGCTGTCTCCCGCAGTGCTAGAATGTAAAATACCGATTTACCGCGATAGGTATACTGTAATTCATGCAAGCGCGTTTTCTTTGATATATGCTGTTGTTTGCTTTGTTATAAGTAGAGTAAATACATAATAATTTCATTTAATTAAAATACAGGAAAATGTATGGGTACTCACCAATGATGAATGATATTGATGATGATGATGATGTAGCTATGCAGTACGATGCAGAGGATTTAAAACTCCTCAGGTCGCCTCTTCTTCAGGCGCTTCAGGAGGAGTTATATCTTTGGACGGATCTTCTTCTGGTGTGGTTTCATGCTGGCTTTTCTTTATAGGTTTCAGGAACATTGTGATGGAAAGTTGCTACATTGTCTCCTGTAGTGAACTGCTGGTACAATTTCTGTGCTTTCTCACGGATGATATTACCGTCCAAGGAGATGTTCTTCTTCCTGCAGTCGGTGATCCACAATGCCAAGGCAGATTCCATCCTGACGATATTTTTATTCCTTACGGTCATTACCTTTTTGGCACTATCACAGAAACTTACAGATACGGTACTCCAGATCGCTGCTTCGTTCTTTTTTATATAGCGTGCGGTGCTTTCATTAGTGCCAAAGTGGTCGCTACTGCAGCATAACTTTTAAGTTCCCTGAGCAAACCCAGTAGTTCAACCTTCTCCTGGAGTGTTTTAAACTTCTTTTGGCACTTAGGCTCAGTGCCAGAAGCCTTAGAAGGTCCAGGGTGATTCGGCAACATCTTGTGCGTTTAAGAATAACAAAATGAATGCAATAACAAAATGGAAAACATGAGGACACTCAGCTGGAGTCGCGTCACAGGGCAGCAATCAATCAGCAGCAAGGAGAAATGAATAATGCTCTCGGATTGGCAGCTTTCACCATCCTAAACCACGTTTCCCTCAGCGGTTGCCTGCTGTTCTCTCTACAGCACAGTATTGCCACAAAAAGAGCCATAAAAAATTGCGGAGGATATTTGTGCTTTCCGCTAACAATTAAGAGTTAGGTTCTAAGGAAAAATCTACGAACGACTGAGTCCGCAAACCCTGAACCGCGACTTCGCAGGGGTCTACTGTATTTATATTCATTTAGTGTATTTTGTGAACCGGGGGCTCCGCCCTCTGCTCGCTTCGCTTGCCCACCCCAATGTTTGGTTTACCGGATATACAATTTAAAGACATTGTTATTTTCATGGGAATTGTTAGATATGCATTATTTTCACTTTTACTTTAAAAACTTTTGTAGAAACAATACTTGTCCTTTATTTCCGGCCCCGAGCATGGTTACATCTCTTTCTCGCAGGACGTATAACGCTGCTCGTGTTGTGAAGGGGGGTGGGGGGGACAGCTAAACGCACGCTAAGGATATGTCGTCGGATCATCTGCTATCTTCCTGCTGCTGATGAGCTGCCTGTTCTGCTTGTTGCATGTCGTTGTTTTAAGAGCTGGGAGCACATGATGCGTGTCTGCCAATGGCAATCCAACAAATGCTAGGTTAGATGTCCGTGGACTTGTTTTAAATGATGGCTCACTGCCTTGTCTCGCATGACATTGTAAAAACAATACTTGTCCTTTATTTCCGGCCCCGTGCGTGGTTAACTCTCTTTCTTGCAGGACGTATAATGCTGCTTGTGTTGTGAATGGGGTTGATCATTTTAAAGCTTGTAGAGCCACTGTCCTTTTTGCCACTTCGTGTCTCTGCTGCTTGCGTTGTGATCGCTTCTCCGTGATCATAAATATACACCTGTGTTTTCTTTGAAATTAAACTTGTCATTGCTTTAACTATTGCGGGACCACAGATTCTCATAGCATATGGTACATTATTGTGTAAATCTATGCTTTAACTGTTGCGGGACCACAGATTCTCATAGCATATGGTACATTATTGTGTATATCTATGTTATGTGCATTGAATGATGTAAAGGCAATAAAGACTTTGTTTTCTGCTCTTTGCCTTTTATTTCTGACCTCACTTTGTCCTGCTATTTTTTCAATTACACCTGGTCTTAATGATTAATTTCCTTTTGTTTGCGCTAATGCGATCTTTACTATCTTTTTTTTGATACTGTAGCGACTGACATAATAACGTGTCACAAAAGTTTTACTTGAACAATTGCCGACTTTGTAACCCCAAACACAATTTTCTAGCACCCTCTCCAACCCCTCATCCCCCGGGTCTCACCCCCCACCTTACCGCATTAATCAATACCCCGCTATCAGTCTTCCGTGCTGTACTCCACCTTCCCTCAATCGGACCTAACAGTCACTTAAAACAAAAAAGGCTTCAACCTGGCTGGGACGCTACAACACTTTCGAATTTTACTGCTTTCATATTCTTTACCCTGCAGTGGGTTGGCACCCTGCCCGGGATTGGTTCCTGCCTTGTGCCCTTTTTTGGCTGGGATTGGCTCCAGCAGACCCCCGTGACCCTGTGTTCTGATTCAGCGAGTTGGAAGATGGATGGATATTCTTTACCTTTCTCTGCATGTGTATCGCGCCATTGTTTGTTTGAGCCTTTCGAATTCCACTGCTTTCATAATCTCTTATCTGCCTTTTTTTCTCTCCAACGCTTTTGGGTCTCTTTTCTCCACATTGCTCTTTCTTCTTTGCTTAGTCGTTGATGTTTCATCTAGAACGTATTGTCCTTATACGCTTTATATGTGCTGAGAGCACAGGATCTGTGTGTGCCTTTACACGACTGAGTGTTTTGCTGGCTGTGCTCTTATTTGATATTTTTTGCATCTCGCGGGTCTTTTAAGTGTCTTCCGAGAACATCCGAGAAGATCACGTCTCGTCACCCTGCTTTTCCTTTCCAGGATTTTTTTTTTATAATAGAGAGATATTAATTGTATCCAATATTGCATATTCCCTGAAATTCTTTTTGAATTTATGTAAAGCAATTTGAGCATGGAATAGGTGCTATATAAATAAAATGTATTATTATTACAAAAATTTATAAGGAACCCAAAATCTATAGAAACCAAATCCAATACTGCCAGAATTAAAAAAAAAAAAAAAAAAAACAAAAGAGAACACAAAGTCAAAAGGTCATAGGCAGAAAGTCTAAAATGAAAATGGTCAAAAACTAACAAATGTACGAGAGGAAGTAAATAGGAAGCAAAATGATTTAAACAAGTACAGTAGAGTAAGGAAAATCTAAGGTCTCTGTTTTTATTTCTGCCACAACAAAGTATAAATAGGCTTTAAAAAACCACAAAAGCCAAAACAGGTCGGAATTTTCAGAATAACCTTCTCCCCAAGGCAGTATAGCCCCAAACACAAAAAGCAGGCTTGCTGCCTACACAGGCCCAAAAATAACAAAAAGGCTTTAAAATAAAAGTCTGTAAACATCTAGATAGGAGAAGAGGGAAACCATGAACCTCAGGTCTGAAGGACAACAGAAACAATGTTCCTTATAATTTAAAGAATTTATTTAAAGAAAAAAAGGAATAACAACAAGGCAATGGAGGAAAAGGAGCAAACGAATATTGCCAAAAGACCTATAATGCAAACAAATCCAAATACAGAACTAAATAAACTGTAACTTGACATGAAGCAAGGGTCAAATCCTCTATATCCAAATAACAAAACTGAAGCAAGAATGCAAACAGGAGTAGAGAACTAAACAAAATCTTACAGCTCCAGCGTACTTGGAGTTTCTTTTAACAAACTAGCTGGGGCAGCATACCAGATGCATGATCAGGCGGCTTGAGCTCCACATAAAGAGGAGACAGGACAGATAAACATTACATTACACTCAATGGAAAAATAATTAAAAAGCATATTATCAAAGAAATCATAATATTACAGAGACACAAAATAAAACCAAAAACAGAATTCATCAAATAATAATAATAAACTTAAGCCAGGCCAACCACCATGTCTAAAGCATAACAGTTTCAGCCCTGAGGCCAAGGCAGCAGGCTTCATTCCTGGCTTTAGCTTTTCTTTCTATCTGTTATGACGAGTGTACTTTAATAGGGAAGAAGGTATGAGGCCTCTTAAAGGCTCCACAAGCCAGACCAGGCCGCCTTAGCCTTTCTCAGCGCTCCTAGACGAAAATTACCCCCAAGGAGCCAGTGGCTCCTAAAAGAAAAAAAAAATTAGGAACCAGTAGCTTTGATTTAGGTTCCAAATAATCAAATGTGTAAAATATTAATAGTTCAATCTCTCAGGTTAGATACCTATCTATCCAGACTTAACACACTTAAAACAGTGCATGCATGCACAGCATGGCTCCTTGGCGTCAGATCTTCAGCAGACCAGGGCCTGCACAACTGACTGTTCTGTTACGTGCAGCTGACTGTGCATGTCTGATTTATATAGCAGTTGTGAAGAGCCAAAGAAGGAGCCATCATGAAGGAAGGTAAGTAATTACTTACTTAGACAAATCTGTAGTTCAATTAGGCAAATCCATAAACAGTGAATAGATCATACACAGAACAACAAATTAATGCAATGCCCAAATCATAAAAGGGCAAATGAAAAGCAAGTGAATCAAAAACAAACAGAAGGTCAAAAACACAGGAAGTCCAAACAGGCACCAAAAACGCTAGACGATACTATAAAAAACAATAAATAAATAATAATAATAGTGATAATTCTTTATATTTGTATAGCACTTTTCTCACTACTGAGTGGGGAGCCACCACCACTAATGTGCAGCACCTACTTGGATGATGTGACGGCAGCCATTTTGTACGCTTCCCACACATTAGTTGTTGGGTGGTGAAGGGGTGATAGACAGTTACTTAGTAAGAGTCAGGGGATGAATAAGGGGCCAGGATGACCAGGCCATAGTGGGCAATTTAACCAGGACATCAGGATACACCCTACTCTTTATGAAGAATGCCCAGGGATTTTTTCTGACTACAGATCTGAAGGATAGTGCCATTTTGACAGCAAAGTGTCCCTGTCACTGCACTGGGGCATTGGGATCCACATTCAGAGCACTGGGTAAATGGCCCCTGCTGGTTTCACCAACACCTCTTCCAGCAGCAACTCACGCTTTTCCTGGCTGGTATCCCAACCAAGTATTAGCTGGGTCCGAACATGCGTAGCTTCAGGTGGATGACCTGTTCTGAAATGCAGGAGGTATTGCTGCTGAAGCTAGGTCATGAAGAAGAAGTATGAACTTAACTGCTAAACAATCTAGATGGGGTGTTGCCAAGGTACAAAGCCTCACCCAAGCTTATCTTATTGAATTTGCCCGCCTGAATAGAGACAGAAATGCGTGAGACCAGGAGCTATTGGACGGCATAGGAAATTTGTAGCACCCACCCTCTCCTTACATGGTTTGGCTTTGTTTTATAGTTTGTTATTGTCCAGATTTAAATTAATCTGGGTACTCTTTCTTTTAAAAAAACGTTAGTATACCAGTTTGTGTTTTCTATATTCAGATTACCTGTAGTGGCACTGTTTCCTCTTTTTTTCCTTATGGAGGAAAGACAAAGCCTTGGAAAAACACAAAATGCTAATCAGTTTCACTTACAGGCTTACTTAAATTGTCTTTCCTCCTAATTTTAATAACTTTACATGCTATCTCAATTATTAGAATCAGCTCATAACCATGCCACTCTTGTAAAAATATATCTGGATTTCTGTTAATACTGAAAACCTTTGAATTTACAAATCATTAAACATTAGGTTATACAATAATACACTTTCCTCTCTTAATTTTTTTTTATTGTTCTGTTTAATAGATTAATTAAATTTAATAGATTAAGTTTAATAGATGAATTAAACTTCAATTAAATGAGGTGAATACATGTTTTCAGACATATGGACAACCAAAGCTGAACTGAAATTATGACCTATTGATAATATTTAATGGCATGGAAACACTCAGGGGATATGAAGAACAGTTTATGGTTGAAAGATTAGAGCCAAATGCTGACAAAGTGTTTAGAGTTGCTTTGTCTATCATCTGTTCATAATTTAAGTTTATAGCATCTCAGAATGTGTCACCTAATGTAGTGCTGACAGGATTTGCCTTAATTTAGCTAAATGTCCCACAACAGACATTGTGGGACACTGACACATATTAGCTTTATGACTGGGTATCCATGGCAGCAGTGTATTACTAGGAGTTAAAACACCAAACGGTTGACGTAACGCCACAAACATGGTATTCAAGCGTAGAAGCTAGCTATTCTCCATTAACTTGAAACCTGTTTGATCATTCAGTCGGGCCAGTTCAGTTGTTTTATGATGTCCACGTATTATTAAATCAAAGATGCAAGTGTTGTTCAAATATACAGTACCTATGTCCTAGAAGTCTGTACCATTTATTTTTATACAGATGCCTTTGCATTGTAAATATGTCTTTAAACACAAGCACCACAATTTAGCAGAGCAGTGACTCTGTGCTTAAAACAGTTCTTGATTAAAGAATTGAACAATCTGGCCACCCCAAGGTACACTTTTTCAACTTAAATGTCCGTTGATCTGACTTTATAATATAATTTTATTACATACATAAAATGATAAATATGTTAAATAAAATATATATTCCACTATTATACTTGAGCATTACTTTTCTTTATAATGGGAAAGCTAAATCTGCCAAACACTTTACAGTAGAAGGTACCTTGGTGCATCAATTAGCCAGATACTGCTACATAAAGAGACTTGAACAAATGTTTTGTTCGTCTTACATAAACATTAGCAATAAATATGCAATATGAAACCCTTAAATCCCCTGCTCTAGAGTGTTACTATTATGCTCATTCTTGTCTGGTATTATGTAGCACAAAAATGGTTAAAGTATAGAATAGCTCAGCCAAGATGTCTCCTGGCAATGATTTGTAAAATACCAGACCACAATGTCATGACTTAATGCAGTGTTGAGAGCTGACCAAACAATAACAAATTGTTCAGATTGATTTGGCTTTCACTGCTTGCAGAGTCTCTAGCAGGGAAGCCTGGTCCATTTTGTAACTCTGATTAGAAGTGCTTTTGTGTTCCCTCATTTTCTCCTGCCAGGAGGCATAACTTGAAACTTTATAACTTGTAACATGAACTCAGATAATTCCTAGTCCAAAATTTGTTTGACAGATCCATTGTGGATTATTATGATTATTATTATTATTTTATATATATATTTGGCTAGCACCTTTGTCCAAAATGAATATTTGTTTAAATTAGAGGTCAGGCTATTTAAGTGACTTGCTCGTTGTCACTTAGTGAGTCAGAAGTGCAGAATGAACTGTCGGCTTTAAAATTGAATGCCTCAGCTTCAGAAAGGAGGACAGCCTGGCCATAAGTGGGCCCTACGTGTAAAACAAAAATAAGGCAGCTAAGCAAGATGTATTTTTTACAAAAAATAAATAAATTTTACGTAAACCTAACACAGGCATGCTCACTGTCGTAGAAATAAAAGCTGAACACCTATTTTATTTATTTGAACATTTTCATGATCCAAACATAATTTTTGACTCTCTCTCTGCCTTGCACCCAATACTCCCTGGATAGGTTTCAGCGCCTATGCTTCTTAATTTGATTACAATCTCCATTTCTAACAAAGAGAGGACAGTGAAACCTTTACTGTTCTGAATACTGTAACTGGTCACAAAATCAAAATGATGCAATTACACTGATGTCCCATACAAGTCGTGTAGAAATCGGTCCAACTGGTGTAATCTGCCTAAGCCACAGTCAGAGCACAGATTGTCTCTCCAGGCCACACCATCTTTGCTTTTCCACAATGATTTTTCTATTAATCAAACTAACCGTGTCAACTGTCACTCATTAAGATTTAACTCATTGTACATGTAATGACAAATGAGCTCTGGTGTTGAGATATTTTTAAAATGATCACAGACCTTATTTTGTGGGCGTTATTCATCTCTGTCTAATATGTAATGTTCTTTACATTTTAGTAGTGACCTGGGGGTCCCACGTAACCTTCCACCCTACACTACAAATATTAGTTCTTTAACGGTATTATATGTATCTTTATGGGGCTCTGTGGTTCTGTATAGAATTACTGTATTACTTGACAAAGCACCATTTCATTCTGAGAAGGGTTCTTTGCATATGAAGCTGGTTCTTTGTGCTTTGAAAAACTTCCTAATATGTAGGAAAAAATAAACTGAAATCTTTAATGTTTGATAGACTACCTAGCAGAGCACAAACAGATTAAGAAAACCTGGACTGAGCCTGTGTTGTTGTAAGCAAAAGTCATTTCAAAATCCTGACCCACTGGTATTTCTCAAATCTGTTACCATCTATTTATGACTATTTACTTTATGAAGACTGTTATGAATCTAAATGAAGAAAGGTTCTTTCTGGAACCTTCATGTGGATGGGTTGATTGGGAACAAAAAATGGTTCCCCTATGCTGAAGTTCTGCTCTTTTATCTTCATTTTTAAGAGTGTACTGTGTTCCCCTAAGTACACATATATAAGAAAGTTAATGATCAGCTAACAAATATACAAAGTTATCACAAGTTTCTACTGGGCACCATATGCCTTATTTTCTAGTCCAGTTGTCCACAATATTCCTGCTTCCTTCTGATATTCATCATGCTGTATCAGGACTGAATTTACCATTGAAATGGGTGTGAGACAAGCATGTATCTTATCTTCACTTCAGTTCATACTAGCTATGGACTTTGCTATGCACAATGTAGAATCCCCTGAACCACACAGATCAGTCTCATTGACCTGAATTTCACAGACGATGTGCCTTTTAATAGCCAAAACACATTCAGCTCTGCAAAACAAGACCAAGGAGACTGGAAACATTGGTCTTCGTGGTGTCATGCATGCACATCAGTGGATCACTCTCTGGGCTCATCTGAGGTATGTACTATTGCCCCGGGTGGCAGGGGGTGTTGGCGCTAACTATGCCCTCTTATGTTTCATCCACAGTACTGAAAATATGCCCTATAAGGGCATTTGACTCCACTTCACTCTCAGTCCCCCATCTATAAATCCCAAGACACTGAAAGAGGCACACAGCAGGATGGAGCTCCTAAATGGTGACTGACTATAAAGCCTTTACAAAGCCTGTGGGCTTCGTTTTGATTTTTGTAGCTTTTTGGTTCTATTTTGGGCTGCAGAGCTCCTACTTTTATTTAATTTGTTTTATTTGATTAAAAGCTGACAACCAGGTTGGCACCCCAAAATTTATCCTTTGGACTTGCTGTTCTTCGCTTGACCACAGTGGCACAAAGTTGAAAGTCATGAAGATCAACTGCACCTCAAAATTATGCATCATAGCGGGAGGCAGAACGGTTGTAGAGATAACTGATTTCACCTACCTGGAGAGCACCATTGCAGAAAACAGAAAAGATATGTGCAGATGGATTGGGAATGCTACAGCTATATATCCAAAGACTATGCTCAATCTGCCAAAAGGCAGGGAAGACCTTTCAAGACTTGGCGGGCAACCCGCCACCAAGACTTCCCCCATGGGATTAATAAAGGTTACCTAATCTAATCTAAGCAACATAGAATGGGGTGAAGTAGAAGATGTAGCTACACACTGAAGTCACTGGAAGAAACTTACTGCCCTATGCGCTGAACAGTGAGAAAGGAACTAAGTGCTAAGTAAGTGGCAAGTGCCTCTGAGCTTATTAAAGCCTTGAGAAATTTTACTGTGTAATTAAGTGGAAGATTTACAGAAACAGAAGTAATTTTGCAGCAAAGAACCATTCATAGTACAGTAATGATTATTATCTCAACTGTTCAATAATAATATTGAAATATTATAGAGTGTGTAAAATGCACCAAAGCCGTAATGTACAACTTAGTCACAGAGAGACAAGTAAGGCTGAATGACACCCACACCCTCCACCCCCCGAGCATTTTTCTATGAAGAGGCCTACCACTCTCACTACCATTACCTCAAAAAACTTTTGTTAGTGCCACTTAAGCATAGATCTCAACACAAATGGGTCATTTGCTTACTAATCATTTGCTATAGACAAACACCAAATGTGACATTTTTGTTTGTCACACAATGAGCATTCAGGAAAGAGGGGAAAGAGTTTTGATGCAATCAACCATTAAAGAGTTATAGAGCAACGAAGGTAAAAAATCTCTCTCTTTTTCAAAACAACAAATTCCCAGTAATTATTGTGTTCAACATAAACAACTGATATTGGTGTTGTTTTGTTATGTAATCATTCCTGTTTCTTTTGAAGAAAAAAATCACATCGCTATCGTGTTGTGTTCTGGAAATATTAGGTTACAAGATGCAAAGGTCTGGATAAAATGGTAACTTTCAGAGAGGTTGCTCCGTTGTTTTTTTTTTTTTTTCTAAATATTTATATGTAGAAAATGCTCAATTTTCTTTGCCTGTGTTTTAAGTTAGAAGACATTGGAAATAATTGCAAAGTTTTGTAGAAATGGGAGTGGTAGACTTCGCTCGATGCTCTAACAGACAACAAAAGTTCATTTTATATATAGAGATAACTACTGTATATCTTTTATCAGATGCTTCTCCCAGAACCCTGTCATAGCCATGTCACCTGTTAGCTTTCAGGCTGAATTAATCCACTGGTATAAAATCACTTTTCTTTCAAGCTTCACTTACCAGGAACAAAATGTCTCTGATGGTTCAAGGATGCAAAGGAGGTTTACTTCTTTTTATGTGAAATACATTGTTGCTGCAGCTTGGCAGCTATTTTTGATTCTAAACTGAACATCTGTTTTGGTAGTTTTTAATTGTAAATTTGAAACTTTTTATCTTTATACCAGACATTCCATTACTAATAAGTTCCACATAGTAATACATTTTATGGTACTTTGTTTTAATATTTAAATTGTTGTCTGCTTTTTGCCATATAAAGAAAAGAAATATGAAACAATGAAATGCCCACAACAGAGCATTTTGTGTGAAATATTTTAATCTATTTAGGCATTGTTGTGTTAGTTAAAAGTGTTAGGAGCACCTCTCTTTCACATAACATTAAAAAGAAAA
Organism: Polypterus bichir lapradei; assembly: GCA_026402145.1. Lineage (NCBI taxonomy): Eukaryota > Metazoa > Chordata > Cladistia > Polypteriformes > Polypteridae > Polypterus > Polypterus bichir. Next base: position 4,008,261 of record JANRMT010062808.1, read on the forward strand.
AAATTACTATTGTTCCTCTGAAAGTTTTCAACTACCGTGCATTTTTAGTCACAGCACATCACAGTTCAAGACACAGGTATTTAGATGTGAGCTATATTAGTAATATGACCAGAAGTGATTTTTAAAAGATTTCCTACAGGCTGAAATATCACAGACCATCACTGTTTTAATTATATGGCATGCTCATACTGAATGTTGTCACACAACGCCTTCAAGAGCAATACTGTAAAGCATTTATAAACCGTGATAATATTTGCATGACAATTCAATCAATTTCTATTCAATAGTCAGATGCTTGGAGAAGAATCAGTTCAATAAACCTTAGGAGCAGATGATGTGGAGGCAAAAATATCTCTGCAGCAAGAACAGAGACATAAATCCACTGTGATTCATTGTTGTTTTGGAAACTAGAGGGCACTGCTGCTCCTCGAACCCAACACAACAGACCCAGGGCACAAGTTAAAAGCACAAAGATCTTATTTATTGTGAGGAAAACTTGGTATTTTTGTGTTATAATCCTATCACACTGACAAGCAAGAGAAGAACTTCATAGTTTTTTACATTCGTTCATTTACAAAACAAAAACAAGAATACATAATATTTGATTTTTAATTAGTTTCGAAATATTATTTCTGTTGCAGAGTTTCTAATGTCATTAAGTATAACATCAAAAGGGTCATCGCTGTTGAAGGTTCTACTCATGAGTGAATGGAGAAGCGCTATGTGGGCAGAGTGGGTTATAACACACGAGTCATGAAAATTCTTCACTAAGCATTTCCCACTACCACAGCCACAAGTAAATAATTGGCACAACACCCAGTTATTCTTCTCTCTCTGTCTCTTTCTCCTCCGCTCCTCCCAGCAAGTTTCGTCCATCTTCCACCCAACTCTGGCTCATCCCTATGAGGCCAGCAAGTCCTTTTATCTTGGCCAAACAGGAAGTGTTTCTGCTCTTCCGCCCACTTGATCTGCAAGCATTTCCGGGTCAGGCAGAAACCTCATGCCATACGGCTCCTCCAGTTTCACAGTACCCCCTGGTGGCACCCATGGTACCCAACAGAGCTGAGATACAGAACTCCAAGTTCCATGGTGCCCTGAATCCGTGGCACCACTGCAGTCCAGGGGAGCTGCCATCTAGCATTTTGGGGAAGGCAGTGTCCTTAAGAAGCTTCCCCCATCCTTCCATTTCTTGGGTGTCCCACCTGGTTGGGCTGCCGGCCATCCCGTACATTGTTTAATAACAAAATGTGAAAACATCAGTGGGAGTGAATACTTTTTATAGGTACTATATAACATAATGTGCTAACAGAGCATAAAGGTTAGATAAAGTCAATTATTAATACAAAAAGTGGTCCTATAGGTTAGATAGTCAATTATTAATACAAAAAGTGGTCCTAAAGGTTAGATAAAGTCAATTATTAATACAAAAAGTGGTCCAGGTTATTAAAAAGGCCATACTTCCCGCTGGGCTGACTCTTTCATATTTTTTATCAACTGTTGGAGTCAGCATGCCTATCCTTCAGGTATATCCATACCCAAAAGGGCAGACACCCTGCAGAAAGTGCTTTGTAAAATGGACCACACTAGGCCTCTACATCTTTGAATCATTCTTGAATATACATAAAATAATGAGACTTTCACACTGCAACCTCAGTCTGGTTTTAATTGTAACAGGTTTTCAACACTGTCAAATTAATCACCATGCACTTTTGACAAAGAATCATTCCATGGTGTTTAAGCAATTATTTTTGTGAGTTTTCATCTCTAACTAATAACCAAAGAAAGTGAAAGGTAAAATGAGAAAAACAGAAAACCACACAGGGCCATCATGCCATTGGAAGTAAAGCAGAATTAACATGAATACATTTTGCAGAGCCCCTTTTGAGGTGTTAATGCTGTCACACACGTGTGAGTAGGGAGCATTTCCAGGAGTTCTATGCTAGTTGTAATTACACCCTGAGTTGTGGGTTGGTGCCTTCATTTGCATCTTTCCCTCTTTCCCCCTCAGAAATGAAAACCAGAAGGCTCAATAAACAACTATATCACTTAAACTTCTGCAAGAACCTCCATACCTTCCAGTCTCAGGGTATTTAAAGTTTGATATTTTTCAAGTTGAAGTTATTTCTTTCCCAATATAGTATATATGCATTTGCCATGCAAAATTGTGTTCTAAAGTTAAGCATTTTCTATATATTTTAAAAAATATCTTGCTTTCACTGGTACTTTACACTGGAGGCTAACGGGGCATTGGGCATTACTAGAAAATCAAACTTTAAAAGCTTACCAAATATGTCCAGTATTGGTCCACATCTTGCGATTACACTTACATTTTAAAATAGTTTATTTATGTCATTTATTGAACAACAAAAAACACCAATATTATGACATTCAGCCATGTTAAAAGAAGACGAGCTGTGTACACCATCTCAGCGTTTGTCTTCTTCCGTAATAATCTTTCACCACTGGGGGTGTGATTTCCTTTTGAAACATCAAATTACGGTAACCTGTTGGTGCCACATAGTTGGTTATTTCTATATTTTAGGAGAACTCACACAAGACAATAGAAAATGTATCCTTACCTCATGAAAAATATAATACCTCAGGAATATAAAATAAAATGATTACTTAAAGCATCATTTTGTTGTCATAAACATGCTTCAGAAACATGGAAGGCAAGTTTTCTTATAGTGAAACTTTTGCTGCATCATCAGTATGCTTTTTGACTTTTATTTTCTGGTGGTGCCCCATGTAAATTGCCAGTGAGGGCAAGATATACAGTACAGGCCAAAAGTATGGACACCTCCTCATTCAATGTGTTTTCTTTATTTTCATGACTGAAGGCATCAAAACTATGAATGAACACATGTGGAGTTATGTACTTAACAAAAAAAGGTGAAATAACTGAAAACATGTTTTATATTCTAGTTTCTTCAAAATAGCCACCCTTTGCTCCGATTACTGCTTTGCACACTCTTGGCATTCTCTCGATGAGCTTCAACAGGTAGTCACCTGAAATGGTTTTCACTTCACAGGTGTGCCTTATCAGGGTTATTTAGTGGAATTTCTTGCTTTATCAATGGGGTTGGGACCAGTAGTTGTGTTGTGCAGAAGTCAGGTTAGTTGGACGATCATTTATTTTTCAACAGGACAATGACCCCAAATACACCTCCAGGCTGTGTAAGGGCTATTTGACCAAGAAGGAGAGTGATGGAGTGCTGTAAATGGTCATGAAAATAAAGAAAACTCATTGAATGAGGAGGTGTGTCCAAACTTTTGGCCTGTACTGTATATTAAATGGACTTTATGGACTTTACCTTGACTGGGAACAACTGAATCTGTGGATCACGGAACGAGACCTATGAACATTTTTTGTACCTGGCGATCTATGAGCCTGGGATGATCTGTCTCCTTGATTATAGTTGCTATGCTGGTCTGCTCTCGATTCATTTTATTGTGCTTTATGACTAAGAACTGATCTGATGTTCACACCCACCTGGTTTGTGGCTCTGGGGTGTTCACGCCTGTATTACCCAGCATTACTTGTTTGTGGCTGTATGTTGCAACCTCCAAATCCTGCTACCTGCATCCTGCTATGATTTCTGCAGCTTTGCTATCACCGTTTATCTGCGCTACCACACCCGCCTGTCTCACCGGCTCCGATGTGCTGCTTCTCCACTGCTATCAGATAAGTATTGCTCAGTATCTTGCTAAAATACTCTCATGACAAACTCCTTCATATTAAACAGTTTGTCCATAGCAAATGGTCTAGCTGGAATATCCTAAAAGACACCAGTATTTTGCGGCGCCCGAAATATGTACATCGTGGGTCAGGTCACCGCCAACACCGGGCTGCGAATGAAAGGATCACAGGCAGCATTTGCTCAGGAATACACCATCCTACTCATGGCCCTGGAAATAGAAGTGTCAGTGTGCGAAATTTACAGTATGTGAAAATAAACTCGGGTCACGACTCTGTGCAAAAAGAAGTCTCATCAACTAATATTGCTTTGTTTAATTTGAGATCTCTTAATGGCAAAGCATTCATCATTGACACCAAACTTGATATGCTGTGTTTAATGGAGACTTGACAAAAACCGAATGAATTTACGTCTCTCACGTAGGCGACACTACCTGGTTACACTTTCCTCACAGAACCTCGTAGCTCAAGACAAGGCGGAGGACTTGCAGTAATTGTCAGAGTGGAGTTAAACATCAAAAGAATCCCAATTGATTGGCCATTGTCTTTCGAGTGTCTGGCTCTTAAACTAATAACGGAGTCAGTTCCTGTCTTACCCATTGTTCTTTATCGTTCTCCAAAATACAATGCATCCTTCTTATTTGATCTGACTGAACTTTTAACCCACTTAAGTTCCTTTTCCCAGAGAGTCATTCTTCTTGGTGATTTCAACATCCATATTGACATCCCCACATCTAAACTGAGAAATTAATTCCTATCCTTACTGGTCTGTTTTGACTTGACACAACATGTTAATTTTCCCACCCACTCTGGTGGTCATATGTTGGATCTGATCTGCACATCTGGACTATCTGTTGCCAACATTTACAGCACTGATTTGGGTCTCTCTGATCATAAAGCAGTACTTTTCACTGTCTCATTACCTCTCCCTCCTCTTACCTGTAAATGGAAAATTTCTTACAGAAACCTTAAAAATATCTTTCCCTCTATCCTTTCTGGATCCATTTCGGATCTTTTACTGTCTTCACCTATTCAGTCAACACTAGATAGTCTTGTTGACCACTATAACACAGCCCTTCATTCAGCATTAGATAAAATAGCTCCTTTAAAACATGAGGTTTCCTTTAAGCGTACGGCTCAATGGAATAATTCAGAATTGCAATCTATGAAAGCAGCTGGCCGACTCCTTGAGAGAATGTCACGTAAGTCTGGCCTCACCATGCACATTCAGGCTTTCTCTGACCACCAAAGAGCTTAAAGAGAAGCACTAACCGCTGCCAAGAACACCTTTTATGGCAGAATAATAGAAAGTGGCCACGATATCCCAAGGGTTTTGTTTTCTGTAATTAATAAACTACTCCAACCCGCATCTGGCCCAACTACCTCTTCTACTGAAGTCTGTGAGAAATTCCTCCACTTTTTCCGTAACAAAATTAAAGATCTAAATAATTCAACTAACATAAATACATCATCTGTTTATATCTTTCCCTGTTTTCCCACTCCATCCAGCTCCTTCTCTAAGTTCTCACCAGTCACATCTGCATTTGTTAATGACCTGCTTTGTAAGATGGGGCCGACTACTTGTGTACTGGACCCCATCCCCACCACACTACTTAAATCCTGCCTTCATGCCATAATGCCGACTATTACAACAATAATAAACTCATCCCTTGACACTGGCTTTGTGCCACTCACTTTTAAAATCGCTTCTGTAACCCCAATGTTAAAAAAGTCTGGTGTTGATGCTGGCAATCTTAACAATTTTCGGCCTATTTCCCACTTACCTTTTCTGTCAAAAGTTCTTAAGTGTGTTGCAGCTTCCCAACTCACAAACTACTTAACTTCTAATAATTTGATGGAACCCGTTCAGTCTGGTTTCAAGGTACAGCACAGCTGTGAAACTGCTCTGCTACGGGTAACCAATGATTTGCTTATGGCAGCAGAATCTGGACAAACCAGCATATTAATTCTGTTAGAATTTGACACTGTCATACTTGACATTCTACTGTCCAGAATGGAGAACATGCTGAGTATCTCTGGCACTGCCCTCCAGTGGTTCAAGTCCTATCTGACTGATAGGCAAGAGTTTGTTAGTCTTGGCAATAGCAGGCCCAGTACAGCGCCAGTCATACAAGGAGTTCCACAGGGCTCTATCCTCGGTCCTCTGCTTTTCTGTATTTATATCCTTCCTCTTGGCCTTATTATTCATAGCTTTGGACTGGGCTATCATTTTTATGCAGACGATACTCAACTCTATTTCAATGTTAAAAGTGGAACTTCATCAGAGCTTTCTCAGCTCACAACCTGCCTCAGTGAAATGAATACCTGGATGGAGCAGAACTCTTTAAATTTAAATTGCAACAAAACTGAACTCCTGAAAATTGGGACTAAAGTGCAACTTAATAAAATAAGCTCTTTCCCAGTCCATCTTGGCAGTGATATCAGACCTGCCTCTACTGCAAAGAATCTTGGTGTAATTTTTGATTCCTCCCTTTCTTATTCCGCCCACATAAAATCACATTAAGAAACATTCTTACTTTCACCTCCGTAACATATCCCGTGTTCACTCCTTCCTCTCCTTTTCTAATGCTGAGAAACTTGTCCATGCTTTTATCACATCCCACATTGATTATTGTAATTCCCTACTGGCAGGTGCCCCTTCTAATCTTATATCACAGCTCCAACTTATTCAAAACTCAGCTGCAAGAGTCCTTACACGAACCAGCAGCAGCGAGCACGTAACACCCATCCTGCTCTGTCTTCACTGGCTCCCCGTGTCTTACAGAATCGAATATAAAATCCTACTAATAACCTACAAAGCCTTAAATAACCTCGCGTCAAATTACATCAGTGACCTTCTTCATCACTATGTGCCTGCCCACCCACTAAAGTCCTCTGATTCTGGCAATCTTGTTGTGCCCCACACTAATCTACACTCCATGGGTGACAGGGCCTTCAGCTGTATAGCGCCCAGACTCTGGAATGACCTACCGAAATTAATCAGGTCAGCTGACTCCATGAATTCTTGTAAAAAACAACTCAAAACTCATCTGTTCAGGAAGGCTTTTAGCTCTACCTGACTTTATTACCCCTCTCTCAGTTTAACTCTCTGTCAAGATGCTCATGTAACCTGTATGTGTGTGTGCTAGACCATCAATTATGTTGTCTGTTTTTTCTCTGAATTTACTATCTTACTCTTCTTTATTTATTTATCTGGTTTAGTACAATGCTATATACTGTATACCCTGCTGTTCTTTCTTAAACTTTGTAAAGCACCTTGAGCATGGGAAAGGCGCTATATAAATAAAATGTATTATTATTATTATCATTATTATTATTATTATTAAACATTTAACTTCAAACCAGCAATTTCTCATAGCAAATGCCTCTATACCATGTTTGTGAAGAAATAACTTTGGCGTGAAAAATACCAAACTTATTCTTTAACATTCAGCCTCACTGGAAGTTCTTGTCACTTTAAGTTTCACATCTGAAAAGACACCATTATGCCCAGCATATTGGCTGAAACCTTTTTTTGCTCTTTGGTTTATTTTATTGCCTTTATCAATTTGGCAATTAAACAGGGTTCACCGTGTGGTGCCCCAACACTTTATCTTTGTTTAGTCTCCTTATTATAGTGCATAAAATATAAATAATCCTAAAGTTTTTTTTAATCTCGTTTAGCCAGGCAGAGCATGCCTACTCAAAACAGATCAGATATTAGGTGCCTTTTTAACAAGTTAGTGTTTTCGTTAAACTAACCTTTTAAATTGGCTCTGTGTGTAATGCTTTTCCTGTTCTTTTGTTTAAAATATAGTAATAATGAAAAATTATCATAAATAGATTTAATGAGTGAGTTGTACAAAAGGCAACAGAGAAATGGAGTGCAAAGCACAGAACTGAAACGAATAGGATAAAACCCTAGCTGCTGTCAGGGTCCCTGATAAGGGGGGACTGCCTGAACACAGTAAAACTGTGGCACTATCAAACCTACATTATGGAATTGTTACTTAGCTTCTGCCTCATGAATTGTTGCTCTTGTCCATTTACAGCACATCATTTCTTTCATAAAAGATATAAGTCACATGGAAAGAGGGCTTTGTTTCCCAGATAATCTCCAGACATTTTCTGATCTCACACCATTTGGGCTTGGCCACTGGCATAAGCAGTTCTTTCCAGAAATCAGTGGAGAAATGGTTTGTCAGTTTTCTGTTTAGCATCCATATATAGTTAAGATGTTATTTTACAACATACAAAACCAGTAGAATCTTGTGAGCACCACACTCAAGCTCAAACTGATAGTGACTGGGAGTTTGCTTGAAAAATCATCTCTTTATTCTGATAGCTACAACCATAAGAGAGCCTGCAGAGTGACAAAAGTCTGAAGTGCATGGAAGAGAGCAGCAAGGAGAGGAGACATACTATAAATCAGAAGTATAAGGAGCACAGCAACATTTCTCAGGAAATTAACTTGCCTTTCATTGGTGGCTAAATGTTGTAAATCATTTCTTCCAGCTTTGCTAACCCCTTCTGAGGACAAACATCAGATTAATTATACTGGTGCACGAAGCTAAAAAACAGTCTCTCTGTGTTTTACATAAATAAAAACTGAGGCTCCAAAGAAAACTTAACCTTGCATATTCATTACCTGCTAAAAAAAACTCAAAGATTTGAACTGTGTATTAAATGAGTCAACAACATGTTTTGATATCTTCCTACCATGCACAGAAACACTAGGAGTAAGGAGTTCCTGGAATAGTTGATTTGATGCACTGGGTTTAACCACAAACTTATTAAATTAAACATCAATGAAAATATAATCCATCAGCTACAATTTCATAAAATGCAATATGTGTGAAGAGTAATCTGAGTTATATTGACCAATTTAAAAATGATTTGAAAAATTTACAAAGATTTGAATGAGCAACACAAACATATGCAAGAGATGGCACTGAATTTACTTACAGAGAGATAATGGCACTCCAGGGGACGTTGGTGCTCAATTAACCATGTTTAATAATGAGCTGATCAAAGCAAATCTGGGGACTCAAGACAGAAAGGCTTAAGTTACAGTATTTGTCTGCAAATTGAATAATCAAGGTTTGGCCTTCAGTGGGATGAACCTGTGTCCTTTATACATGCGTGTGCTTGGGAGACAACTTAATGGTAATTCCACCCCGAGTCAAGGGTTAGCGCTCTTCTCTAATGCTTCTCCTCCTCTCTCTGTTGCAGATGAGATAACCAGCAGCAACAGTGATGTCCCTTCTGGGTCACAATTCCTTAGACTTGTCCCTTACAGGTCTGGCTTTCTCTTTAGAGCTTTCCACCGCCATATCGAGTCAGTCTGGCAATTTTTGTTGTTTTGTCAAAAATATTCAAGGTTCGTCTTCAGGGTGCTCCAACTCTTTATGTCTCTCGTGTGTTTTATCTGACACCTTAAACTGAGTCAGCTCTGTTATAGTCATCCAGCCTGTGCTTGTCACTGATTCTTACTAAACCAAATTCTGCTTCTGAATTACACTGTAGTCAGATATTAATCTGAACCTGTAATAACAACATTTTGTAGAGTTTTGCAAACACCCTGATTCTTGACTAGTGTTGATCAGCAAATTTTGCCAAAGTATTATTCGCACCAAGTTTCCTGCATTTGAGTTCATCCTTGTTCATCGAATTATTTACTGTGTCAGAATAAAGTATCAAAAGTCACAAAAAGGTCTGGTGTAGCCACCCCGTATATTGTAGGTTGGTCACAGCAAGAAACAAAGAAATTGATTTTCAAAACTGAGTTCAAGACAGAATTGAAGTATTTGGGACAAAATGGTGGTTTTAAAGTCTGGCAGAGGAAGTGCGGTCATCAGGGCTGGAAGCAGAAGTGACATCATCAGTGCCATTGCCAGTAGTGACGTCATCAGTGGTGGTACCGGAAGTGACGTCATTGGGGCCAGGGAAAATTTCCCATAACTGCTCTGCAAGAGAAAAAGAGAAAAGATTAGTGCACTTTGCTACCCTCTGGTCCTGCGTGGAATTACTCTCATTTGAGCCCTTTGACTGCCTCCCATGCACACGTGTGACAACTCATAATTTGGCTGGTTTAGGAGAACTTTTTTCCTCGGTGACCCATAATGTTTTGTGAGGCCAGCGCAATATCCCCCGGAGCTGTAACAGCCAACACTGGATGGAACCACCCCCCTTGGTGTATAATGCTGGTCATTTGCATTACAGACTCTGTGGGACTTAGTTAATGGTAGAACAGATACATAAATAATGCAGGTTCTCAAAATATTATTTTGATGAGTTCTCAACTACGGCACTTAATGAATTCTCAGTTCTTTTCATTTACAATCTACAACACTTCCTCTTTGCTAATCCACATCACTTTTTCTTTCTCTCATCCTCTTAATTCAACTGCCTTTCAAAGTTTCCATCTGCTCAACACACTCTCCTCGCTTGTGAGTACGTTTCCATCTTTATCCTTTACCACCCTAACCTGCTGCACATCTTTCCCAGCTCGCTCCCTCTGTCTAGTCAATCAGTAGAGATCCTTTTCTCCCTGTTTAGTGTCCAACTTCTCATGCAACTCATCTTATGCCTTATCTTTAGCTTTTGCCACCTCTCTCTTCACCTTGCACCTTATCTCCTTGTACTCCTGTCTACTTTCTTCAACTCTCTGATAATCCCACTTCTTCGCCAACCTCTTCCTTTGTATACTCTCCTGTATTTCCCCATTCCATCACCAGGGGCCTCATGCATAACGGCGTGCGAAGAATTCACACTATAACATGGCGTACGGACAAAAGCGGAAATGTGCTTACACACAAAAAAATCCAGATGCATAAATCTGTGCAAACGCCAACTTCCACGTTCTTCCACTACATAAATCCCGTTCAGCGTGAAAAGTAATGCACGTGCATGCGCCTGCTGTCCCGCCCCGTCTCTTCCCAGAATTATGCCTCTTTGAATATGCAAATCAATATAAATAGCCCTTAAGCACAGCGTTCTGTGAAAAGCCAATGGCAAAAGCACGGGGGGAAATAGAAGAATTTCAGCGAATACCAAGTGGAGGCAGGGAAAAACGTACTATTTGTTGGTTTAAACAGTGGTATAAACAACAAAACAAGGTTGATCGAGTGACAGAGTGTCAGAGAAACTCGAAAGCTCAAGTTCACAGTTCAAAGTCGCACAGTGCCCGAAATAAAAAAGAAGTTGTCAAGTATCAAAGTTGCCGTGAAAAGGAGAGCCATAGCCCACCGTCTGAGTGTCAAATGAAAGCTTATTAGGGTACAGAGAAAAAAAATAGGCACACAGTGGGAAAAAACTTTAATCTCTAAATGTCCACTTTAATCACATAGTTTATTTTGTCATTAAAGTAGAATATCCTAAACTTCATCTTAAAATCTTTTAATTTACTAGTTTCTCAAATCCCATCGTAACTAAAGTAGCACGTTAATGCTTTGTTTTGTATTTGATCTTCTATGTGCTCTATGTGCGTGAATCACTATGTGCTTCTTAAACAGGCTTTCTCTTCCTCCGACAGGACACAGAATCCATTACATTTGTGATATTACAGCTCTCTGAATAATTAAAATACTGTGATGTATACTTGATATCATTTTGCTAAACATGTGAACACAGTGGCGCAGTGATTGTTCATGCCTCACGGAAGATGCTTGCTGCGCCGTGTGCTACCTTCGATGAAATAATTTTTTGCAGCAGTACTGTCTCTTTCAAACTTACTAACCCCATATTCCTGTCCTTACTTTTCTTTCTCTAAATACCTAATCACTTCACAATCAGCTCTGTAATAGATGTTAAGCCATCTGTAAGCTTAGAACGCCAATTCTTCAAAACTTTTTAGGGACATTGAAATATCTTTGTAATACATGTTAAATTATTCTATTCATTCAGTGTCACGATAGTCCCAGAAAGAATACAGTGCGAGGCAGGAACAATCCGTGAACGGAGCTCCAGCTCCTTGCTAGTGCTGCGACACTGTGTCCTCACATGTTTATTGATTAAGAATATAAATTATTTAAATTAAGTTAAAGTTTTATTTTGCTGCATTTCATCTTAAAAATGATATCGTCATCATATGTAAATACGTGCTTTATAAAGTGGCTCAGGTTGTGCAATATTATAACTGTATCGCAAGTTTACAGTTAGGTAATTGTACTTATAAGTACAAACAGTTCTACAAGGAGCACTTGATGGACAGATTGAGTGCATTTATAGTTCTTGGGATGAAACTGTTTCTGAACCACGACGAAAGGCTCTGAAGCGTTTGCCGTATAAGAGCAGTTCAATAGACAGCATGGCTGAGGCAGCGTTTGCTTGATGCTGTATTCTAATAATTCTCTTTCCGATCAGCTGCTGTACAGCTGTGATTCCCCACTCAGATACAGTGATATAAATACTCTGAGTGGTGCAGTGAAAGTAATATGGAAAAAGATGATCTGCTATGGCAACCCCTAATAAGAGCAGCTGAAAGAAGAAGGTGCAGTGAGAGTAACAACACTAAAGCAGCTATTGTATTTAGAATAGTTTGACCATTCTGTGGACCATTATATTGTTACAGGTTAATTACAATCAGATGTATTAAACTAAAAAACAATATGCGGTTAATTTCAGTGTATTTATATAGCTGCGTCAGGGATGTGGATCTAAAAAAGAAAAAGAAATCACACTGGAACAGTAGCACTGCTTTGACGCTGGGTGCTGCCAGTCTGCAAAACCGAGCGCAGAACTTGCGTACGCCAGGGTATGAGCTACCGTGGAAATGTGCGTGGCTTTACGGCAAGTTTAGGTTTTATACATCGTGATTTGAGCGTGGAAACAGAAGTACTGCAACATTTTTGTAGTACACACCGTTTATAAATGAGGCCCCAGGTTTCTCTGTCCTCCTTCATTTGTCCAAATGTTACTCCAAGCACACTTCTAGCTGTTTCCCTTACTCCTTCTGCTGTATTTGCACAATTGTCTGGTAACTCTTCACTGCCCCCCAGTGCCTGTCTTACCTCCTCCCTGAACTCCACCTTACAGTCTTACTTTCTCAACTTCCACCATTTGATCCTTGGCTCTGCCCCCATTCTCCTCCTCTTCTTAATCTCCAACGTCATCCTACAAACCATCATCCTATGCTGTCTAAATACACTTTACCCTGCCACCTCTTGCAGTCTCCAATCTCCTTTAGACTGACCCTCCTGCATAGGATATAATCTACCTGTGTGCAAATATGTATTCACCACAGCCATGTCCATCCTTTTCGCAAAATCCACTACCATCTGATCTTCTGCATTTCTCTCCTTGACACCACACCTACCCATCACCTCCTGATCCCCTCGGTTCCCTTCACCAACTTGTCCATTGAAATCTGCTCCAATCACCACTCTCTCTCCCTTGGGTACACTGTCCATTAGTTCATCCAAGTCACTCCAGAAACCTGCTTTTTCATTCATCACACACCCAAATTGCAGGGCATTTGCATTAATAACATTCATTATTGCAGGTTCAGTTTCCAGCTTCATTGTCAGCATTCTGTCCAACCCTCTTTTCACCTTCAAAACACTCATGACATACTGTTTTTTCAAGATAAATCATACCCCCATTTCTCCTCCCATTCATACCATGATAGAACAATTTGAACCCGCCTTCAGCACACCTGGCCTTATTCCCTGTTCATTTGGTCTCTTACATGCACAATATATAAATCTTCCTTCTCTCGTATCATATCAGTTAACTCTCTCCCCTTACCAGTCATACTGCCAGCATTCAAAGTTCCTACCCTCGCTTCCACTCTCTGATCCGGTATGGAAATCTGTGTTGTTGTCAGTGTATTGATCTGCCAAAATTTTATACCAGGTGCCCTTCCCAACATAACCCTCCCCATTTATCCAGGTTTGGGACTGGCGCAAACAAACACACTGGTTTTTCCACCCCCTGTGGCTGGGTTGTCTCTATTGCCATGGTTAATAAATATAAATATTTTGTAAAAGTAAGAAATCTTAAACAATAAAAGTTATAAAGCTACACCCACTGTCAAATATGAAGTGAACCATGGACAGATTTGGATATAGCACTGTTTGTCTCTTCCATTTCTAGGCAGGAATGACATCTGAAAGAAGAACATGGGGCAAAGCAGCACCGTGTCACTTGTGAAAAGACTTCACTTTAAAAGATTGCTTCAAAAATACCGAGGCTATTCTTTATTCATTTGAAAATATACATTAGAAGAGCTATAATTTGCTACACAATTTCTTCTGCTTAGAAAACATGATTATCTAAAAAATGTCATAATAAATATGAGCTTTCCCAGTCAGTGCTTCATTCATTCTGCCTACTTGAAAATCTTTTTATCATAAATTCACAAAGGTGAAGTTTTGCTTAAACTGTTGTGATTTTGAGGACATCAAGACCTTGAAGAACCAGCTTGAACTTGTACAGCTGAATTCTAACCTCAATGGAGTTTTCATTAGGGAGTCAGAATGCTGTCATTGGAATAAAGAGCCAAGATTTGGATTATCTAACCCTGCCCAAGGACAAGGCTAAGTTTTTGGCACAGCTTGTCAGTAGTGATCATCCTGAATTCCCTCAGGAAATGAACGAGACAGAGACAGGAAGGGCTAAGACAGAATAAGAGATCTTTACATAGGCAGCTGTGATTTTAATATTTTAATATACAACATTATATACAACAAGTAGTAAACTGTCAGTTGATTCTTTTACTTTTCAGCTTCTCTAATTAAAATCTTTATAAATTAAGGAGATGAAAGTATAATATTGTTGATGTGATGCTTCACTAAAAAAGTCCACTTTTTTGTGTTTGAGTACATCAATCTATTCATTCTCTATGTCTGTTTATATGCTGCATATGGCCATAGACATTTCTTGAAGCAATGTGCGCAAGGTGGAATCCTGGCCACTGCAGGACTTACATGCACAGTGTAAATTATATACAGAGCCTATAAAAAGTCCACATCCCTTTGGATGTTTTCACATTTTTTGCTACTCAATATTAAATGATCATTCTTTTAATTTAGCTTTTATGCCAGTAATCAATAGAAAAAATCTTTAATGTCAAAGTGAAAACAGATCTCTGTAAATTGTCTAAATATATTACAAAACCAAAACACAATATAATTGATCCTTGTCCACAACTGTAAAGCTGATCGAGATCTGTCCACACGGACTCAAGGCTGTAATGGCTTCCAAGGTTCATTCTACTAAATCATGACTTGAAGGGGGTGAATACTTGTGCAGTTGATTCTTTTGTGTTTTATGATTGTAATTAAGTTAATTTAGATCACTTTGTAGAGATATACTTTCTCTTTGGTATTAAAGAGATTTTTTTGGTTGTTTAGCATCAAGAAAGACAAATTAAAAACACTGTGCTTCAACTTTGCAGGGAGTGAATGTTAGCAAGATTGGTTATAAAGCCTTTTCCCATTCCACTCATCCAGGAGTACATGTAACATGTGCAGCATCAGGGAATAAAATGGAAGATTTCAACAATAGCAACCAAGATGTCCTGGGCTCAGCAACTTGCCAAGGTGTGGTTATAACTGATGACTTAAAAGGAAAAGGGGAAAATATACAATAAATGGAATGTTCAGGCATTTACTGCCATGGACAGAGGAACAAGAGAGGTGAGAGACTCCTAGATTTATGCCACTACAACATCTTATTTGTGACTAACACATTTTTCCAACAACACATACACTGCACATGCACGTTGATTTCACTAAATGACCACATCAAGAATCAAATTGACTAGATCCTCGTACAAAGTCGATGACAATGTCAGGAATGCAAGGTCGTACTCAGGGTTGGATTGTATTTTAGATCATAATGTGGTTCTGGGCCCACTTTTCCTCAGTGTAAGAGCAACAAGTCCTCAGAAGAACACCAGTAGGATCAACCTTGAGAATTTCAGCTCCAAGGAATATCAGGACAAATATGTAGTGTAAGTCAAAAACAAGTTTGAGTGTGTAAGTCTACTTGAGGAGGAGAAAGATGAGGAGAACAAACTACCAGCAGCAGACTACAAGTAGCTCATAGCTAAAAATGCCCATAACATCTTAAGAATAACCGCTGAATCTCAGATGAGGCACTGAAGCTGATGGAGGGAACGAAACAGTTGATAGCAATAAAAAATGTATTACCTGAAGCTGATCATTGGTACAAGGAAGCTGATTCAGCAGTTAAAAGTCAGATATGTCAAGTCAAGCAGACAAGGTTGGAACAACAGTGCACCATGGTAGAAGCAGGAATGATTGGCAACAATACTAGGAAAACCTTTGCTGTATCCAAGAAACTAACATCAAGTTTCAAGTGTAGGCAAAGAAACATCACGGACAGATATGGCATGCTGGTTAAAAACCTGAAAGACATTATGAAGCATTATATAGTGTTGTATATAACTCAATAACAGAAAGAGTCAAAACAAAGACTGTCTCCGCAGTCCTAGAATAAAATGAAGGATGCGGCTCAACAGATCCATCAAACTGCTAAGGTCAATGATATAGCCAGCATCTATCTGTGCAGCAGAAGGCAGGACCCTGAAAAGGGTGCCATCAATAAGATAGAAGCTTATAAGATGTACAGATACAGAAGGCTACTCAGAGTCATTTGATTGAAATGATGTACAAATATGTATACCCATCATAGAAGCACTAGTTACTGAATGCCAACTCCTGAGCCAATTAAAAGTACAAAAGCTCCTGTGCCCTGCTGCAAGGTAAGGTAGATGGACCAAGAATGAGCAGAAGACAGAGAAGATGATAAAAAGAAGACATGAAGGACTAAGCAAGTTTGTCACAGATAAAATTCTTAGGAGTGCTAAAAACAGAAGCCAATGGCAGTCTGTCATAGCATATGCCATCATTTTTGACAGTTATATATGAGGAAGATAAATAGATAGACACCATTAGACTTACAATCTTTGCAGTAGCTGCTGGAAAATGATATACAGTATCTATCTATCTATTTAATTAATATATATATGTGTATATACATATATATATATATATATATATATATATATATTGTGGACTATGGCTGACCAGTCATCCCGGCCAATACCCCCAGGCCACCAGGTGGAGCCCTCCCTGCAGCATGGAGGTGCCCTGAATGCCAGCAGGGAATTATGGACATTGGAGTTTTCATCCACAGACCTGCTGGATACCACAGGGGCCCCTAGAAGACGCTGCAGGGAGGCCCAGGGACTGTTATGTGCCCTATAACCCGGAAGTACGTCTTAGTCACAGCAACAGGGGAAATGACGTACTTCCGGGATGAAAAGAATACTTTTGATCTGACCCGGAAGTGCTAGGAAGTCACATGGACTGAGGGTTCGGAAGCACTTCTGGGTCACAGACTACAAAAGACTGTGGGAGATCCCAGATGATTGAGCTGAGCTGGGTGGCAGGGTGGCAAATGCGTCTGGGAGTGGAGGATTGTTTACTGAAGAATTGTATTGTGTTTATTGTATGAGTATAGTGGAGTGAAATGTGCTTTGGGCACTTTATTGTCCTAATAATAATAATATTTGGACTTTTATCTGGTGCCTGGCGTCTGGTCTGAGGGTTCAAGGGGACGACAGTACCCTCTATCTGTCACAGTATATATATATATATATATATATATAGTGTAGCATTAGGGGGTGCTATTGCTCCCTTGAACCCTCAGGTATCACGCCAAACACCAGGTAAAAGTCCAATAATTATTATTTTTATTATAATAATTATGTGCACCAAGCACCCACCAATCCACACTACTCATACAATAATTTAATTAATCCACAATCCTCCTCTCCCAGACACTTAGCCACCCTTCCTCCCAGCTCAGCTCACTCGTCTGGGTTTCCCATTGTCCTTTTATATCTCCTGACCCGGAAGTGAATCTACCATACAGTACATGAGATTCCCTATCACTTTTGGGTCAGATACAAAGTCCTTTTCTTCACCCTGGAAGCACATCATTCCTACTGCTCATGTGACCAGGACGTACTTCCGGGTTATAGGGTACGTAGCACTTCCCAAGCCTCCCTACAGCGACTCCTGGTGGTCCCCATGGTATCCAGCAGTGCTGTTTAGAAAAACTACAAGGTCCATGATGCTCTGCTGGAACCCGGGGCATCTCCACGTTGCAGGGAGGGCTCCCTCTGGTGGCCTGGGGGTATTGGCCGGGATAAATGGCCGGCCATGGACCACAGTATATATATATATATATATATATATATATATATATATATATATATAT
>JANRMT010062808.1:4026220-4069200 GCA_026402145.1 Polypterus bichir lapradei
ATATATATATATATATATATATATATATATATATATATATATATATACATATATATATAATGCTCAAAAATTTAAAGGAACACTTTTTAATCAGAGTATAGCATCAAGCCAATGAAACTTCTGAGATATTGATCTGGTCAGTTAAGAAGCAAAGGGGGTTGTTAAACAGTTTCAGCTGATTTGGTGTTAATGAAATTAACAACAGGTTTACTAGAAGCACAACAATGAGACAACTCCCAAAACAGGAATGGTTTAACAGGTGGAGGCCACTGACATTTTTCCCTCCTCATCTTTTCTGACTGTTTTTTCACTAGTTTTCCATTTGGCTACGGTCAGTGTCACTGCTGGTAGCATGACGCGTTACCTGGACCCTACAGAGGTTGCACAGGTAGTCCAAATTCTCTAGGATGGCACATCAATACATACCATTGCCAGAACGTTTGCTGTGTTTCCCAGCACAGTCTCAAGGGCATGGAGGAGATTCCAGGGGACAGGCAGTTACTCTAGCAGGGCTGGACAGGACCTTCGAAGGTCCTTAACCCATCACCAGGACCGGTATCTGCTCCTTTGGGCAAGGAGGAACAGGATGAGCACTTCCAGAGCCCTACAAAATGACTCCAGCAGGCCACTGGTGTGAGTGTCTCTAACCAAACAATCAGAAACAGACTTCATGAGGGTAGCCAGAGGACCTGACGTCCTCTAGTGGGCCCTGTGCTCACTGCGGAGCTTGATTGGCATTTACCTTAGAATACCAGAATTGGCAGGTCCACCACTGGCAACCTCTGCTTTTCACAGATGAGAGCAGATTCACCCTGAGCACATGTGACAGACATGAAAGGGTCTGGAGAAGTCATGGAGAATGTTATGCTGCCTGTAACATCATTCAGCATGACCGGTTGGGTGGTGGGTCAGTGATGGTTTGGGGAGGTATATCCACAGGGGGACAAACAGGCTAGACAACGGCACCTTGATTGTCATTAGGTACCGGGATGAAATCCTTGGAAACATTGTCAGACCCTATGCTGGTGCAGTGGGTCCTGGGTTCCTCCTGGTGCACAACAATGCCCAGCCTCATGTGGCGAGAGTATGCAGGCAGTTCCTGGAGGATGAAGGAATTGATACCATTGACTGGCCCCCACGCTCACCTGACCTAAATCCAATAGAACACCTCTGGGACATTATGTTTCGGTCCATCTGATGCCGACAGGTTGCACCTCTGATTTGGCTATAAATTATGATCACGTTGTACTGATGGGGGATTTTAATGTACACATTGATGTGGAAACTGACACTTTTAGCAAATGTTTTACTTATTTGTTACATTCAGTAGGAATTTGTCAGATTGTCAAAGGTCCAACTCATAATCATAACCACACATTAGATTTAATTATAACTTACAAAGTTGAAATTGAAAATTTAAATATTACTCCATTAAATGAAGTTATTTCCGATCACTTCTTATTAACATTTGATTTAGTCCTGCCTTTACCAATGCAGTCACAGATTAAAACAAAGACAGTGCAACATCTAGATTGTAATTCTGCTTCAAAATTTATAGATACCTTGAGTAAGTCGAGTGTAATTGTGGAAAACCATTTAGATCAGTTAACATGAAATGTAAACGTGGAATACAATTTAGACCAGCTAACATCACATTATAATGTGACCTTGAGAGATGCTCTGGACACAGTGGCTCCCCTTAAAACAAAAGTGATCAAAGCACATAGAAACTCTCCCTGGTTTAATGAAAACACTCGCGCTCTTAAATTAGAGTGTAGAAAACTGGAGCGCAGATGGAGAACAACAAAGCTACATGTCTTTCAAATTGCATGGACAGAGAGTGTTAATAAATATAAAAAAGCCCTCTTTAAAGCTCGCTCAGAATACTATTCTACATTAATAGATAGCAATAATAAAAATCCTCGGGTACTGTTTAGTACAGTGGCTAAATTAACAAATGGGAATTCAGATCAACAGTGCAAAATACCAACAGATATTAGCAGTACAGACTTTTTGAACTTCTTCAATGAGGAAATTAAAAATATAAGATCCCAGATCTCTGCATCACAGTACAAACCACATACTAGCTTAGCAGACCCTGTCTCACATTGCATTCAGCACTTTAATAATTTTAATCCTGTAACTGAGCAGGAAGTCTTAACTTTAATTACTAAAATGAAGCCCACTACTTGTTCCCTAGATCCAGTGCCAACAAAACTAGTAAAAAGTGCCATGGATGTTCTTGCGGCGCCTATTCTAACCGTTATCAATAGTTCATTACTGCATGGCACAGTACCTGATGCACTAAAAGTGTCAGTCATTAAACCATTACTTAAAAAGTCAGACCTAAACCCACACATACTAAATAATTATAGGCCTATTTCAAATTTACCGTTTCTCTCTAAAATACTAGAAAAAGTAGTTGCCAGTCAGCTTCAGTCACACCTTACAATTACAATTTATTTGAGAAATTCCAGTCTGTTTTTCGCACTGGTCATAGTACAGAAAAGGCACTAACACGGGTTGTAAATGACATTCTGATATCCTCTGATGAAGGAAACTCCACTGTAATTATGTTGTTAGACTTAAGTGCAGCATTTGACACCATTGACCATTCTATTTTACTGCACAGGCTAGAAAACGATGTTGGGCTTACAGGCCCCGTGCTCGCTTGGTTTAGTTCTTATTTATCAAATCGATTCCAATATGTACAGAAATGTGCTGACAGTACTCCATCATTATACACAGAAGTTCAATATGGTGTCCCGCAGGGCTCAGTACTGGGACCTTTACTGTTTTCACTTTACATGCTTCCACTGGGATCTCTCATTAGGAAACATAATGTTAATTTTCACTCGTATGCAGATGACACCCAGTTATACCTTTCATTTAAATCAAATGAAGTTCCTCCAATGTTGTCTTTAATTAGTTGTGTTAGTGAATTAAAGGAGTGGATGAATGATAACTACTTGTCTTTAAATACAGATAAAACAGAGGTGTTAATTGTTGGAGGGAATGACGCTGATCACAGCAATATTTTGTCATCATTTAACTCAGTTGGAATCCCAATTAATTTTACTGAATCAGCCCGCAATCTAGGAGTTATCTTTGATTCTAGCATGTCATTTAAAGCACATATTACAAAGTTCTCCAAAACATGTTTCTTCCATCTTAAAAATGTTAGGAAATTAAGGGGCTTTCTAAATAAACAGGATTCTGAGAAATTAATTCATGTATTTATCTCTAGTAGGATTGACTACTGCAATGCGGTGTTCACTGGCTGTTCAAACTGTTCTCTATACAGCCTTCAGTTAATCCAAAATGCGGCTGCAAGAATTATTACAAGAACAAGAAAATATGAACACATAACTCCAGTTCTTAAATCCTTACACTGGCTCCCGGTTAAGTTTAGGGCAGATTTCAAAATCCTCCTTTTAACATATAAAGCATTAAATGGCCAAGGTCTGACTTACTTGTCTGAACTTATCATGACTTACAAACCTGAGCGCACATTAAGATCTCAAGATGCCGGTCTGCTTATGATTCCAAGGATTAATAAAATAACAGTGGGAGGTCGAGCTTTTAGTTACAGGGCCTCTAAACTGTGGAATGGTCTTCTCGCTTCTATAAGAGATGCCCCTTCGGTCTCAGCCTTTAAATCCCGGCTGAAGACGCACTACTTCAGTTTAGCATATCCTGACTTGAGCTGCTGATTAACTGTACAGACTGCATCTCTGTTGTTAGTCATTAGCACTAAAACATAAGTAACATGATAGTTATAATTGAATACTAACCCTCACCTATTCTGTTTCTGTTCTCGGTACTCAAATGTGGCAATTGGTGCCACGACCCACCTGCCAAGTTGTTTGCCTGCCTGTGGTAAAGTCATCCCTGATGGAGGATCACAGGAATCATGGGAAAGAGGGGTCCTTTCATCGGATTGGCTGGCCCAGCACTGTTTTAGCCGTGGAATGACCAAATGGGGGAGGCAGCTTGATGGATGAGGTCTCCAGGACTCTAAAAATATCCAAATCTTATTACGTGTTATCATCTACTGTTAAATTCTGCTCCGTACTTCTAAAATTTTTATTTTTATGCTGTATTAAGGATTTGTTCTGTTCTGTGTATTGTATTGTATTGACCCCATTCTTTTGACACCCTCTGCACGCAAAACCTACCTGGAAAGGGTTCTGTCTTTGAACTGCCTTTCCCAAGGTTTCTTCCATTTTTTCCCTACAAGGTTTTTTGGGAGTTTTTCCTTGTCTTCTCAGAGAGTCAAGGCTGGGGGGCTGTCAAGAGGCAGGGCCTCTTAAAGCCCATTGCGGCACTTCCTGTGTGATTTTGGGCTATACAAAAAAAAAATAAATTGTAACCTCAGACTGGCCAGGAGCTCAGTGATGCCCTGGTCCAGATCTGGGAGGAAATCCCCCAGGACACCATCTGTCATCATGAGGAGCATGCCCCGATGTTGTCAGGCATGCATACAAGCACGTAGGGGCCATACAAACTACTGAGTATGATTTTACTGAAATTTCCGCTAAATGGACTAGCCTACCGCATCATTTTTTCACTTTTATTTTTGGGGTGTCTTTGAATTCACCCTCTGTAGGTTGATAATTTTTATTTCCATCAAACGATGTGGCATCCTTTCGTTCCTAACATATTACCCAGTCCATATCAGTACAGATATTGATTTTGTTTCCCTTTGAGATCAGATGTGTTTTCAAAGTGTTCCTTTTGATTTTTTTTAGCAGTTTATATGATGAAATAAACATATCCTTTTAACTGTGTGTTTAATTTAATGGATTTTGAAATTTGGGGTCAAACATTTTTAACCACAGCAAAGGATGTTATTCAAGTCTGAGCATATATTTGCAGAATGGAACCAAAAGTGCAAGGAAAACCCTTCTAGATACGCTTTTCAAGGTACATATAAAATGTAATTTATATATTATACTGTATAGTGAAACCATATATATCAGATATGTTTACAGTGTATACCCTTAAAACATTTTAATCATGCAGAGCAATACATCCTTTATTTTTTTATTAATCATTTTTGTCATGTCTCAATTCTATTACCATAGTATTCATGTTAAGTTTTTCTGCCGTTCCATATGTGATGTATTTACTTGGCATTTTTCTTTTTTATGGTTTAATCAGATATTCAGTTCACGTTAATTGGCTTGTATTTCATTTTCTCACAAGTGTACACAGGTGAAGAGGAAATGCAGATCAGTCTGTATTAGTAGACAAACATCTGTTCCACATGCCCTCTCCTCATTCCCCCAGAGTACTGAGTAACCTGCAGCGATTAGATACATGCTTTTTTGTATCTCCATCAAGGTCGTATATATAATTAGAGGATCTCATCCTGTTCTGCTGGTATCGATTTCTATGTTCAGTGTAAATCTATTTCAAGTACACTCATGTCTTTTACATTAACTTGTGGGTTTTAGTCTTGACAGTTTTTTATAGTCAGTATTCTATTTTTATTAACTGTGTGTGTGTAGTGTGTCTTTTGTTTCTGAGGAGTCAGAAAAACTAAACTTTAAATTTGTAATAAACTATATCTTAAGTCAGGGAAGTATTTTGTCTATTACCATTTCCTTAGGTTACAGTAAGGAGGGTTTAGCAGCTACATTGAAACAGACTTGGAAAAATTAGAGTTGTAAGTTATTTTATATTGTCACTCAATGTTTCACTAAGGCTTTTTGCACACAATTACCCAGGAAAGCCCCTGCTGGTGAAGAACAGCTATTTGACATATTCAAACATAAAATATTTTTCTGCTTAGGTCCCAATTAAGTATTTATCCTCATTTTGTTAAGTAAAATCATCATCATTTTTGTTTTGCATTGCTTTGCTTTGCTTTTCCTGATGAACGTAATGGTAACACAATGCTGAATTGGGCTGAGCAGGCCTCCCTGTCTAAAGCCAGTTCCTGAGGAACGGAGTGGAAAGGAATATTTTACAATTAACTAGTTAGTAATTCAAATATTGAAATTGTAGGTGTAGGAATTATTTCACGTGACCCACATTACCCAGGAAGAAGTGTGTTCTATAAGAACCACATCTTGTCCAATAATTTTGCTGTGCCAAAATTAGCTTTATAAATTCAAAACATGATCACTACATTTTCATTAAGTATAAATTATCTTAAATGTAAATGTCAAGCACAAATCACAAATTAAGTGCTTAAGATGTAGTACTAGGGTGTTGTACCATGTTAGCCATTATGGATGTACTGAGAATTTAAGCAAAATGACACCTTTTATTGGCTAATTAAAAAGATTACCATATGCAAGATTTTGAGGCAACTCAGACCCTGTCTGAAGAAAAGGGCCTTTGTTGCCTCGAAAGCTTGCATTTTGTAATCTTTCTAGTTAGCCAATAAAAAGTGTCATTTTGCTTAACTTCTCACTATGTGCTTAAGATGAAAATTCATGTACATCCAGTATTTGAAAAGCATACGTTTTACAAGGAAGTTAAGATAAACCAGCATCTATACAGGGTATGTGTGTGAAATGATTTTAAAATAAATTATATACAGTATAACTGTCCACGACTCCAGACACCAGGTAAAAGTCCAATAATCAACTTTTAACAGTGCACAAAGCACCCTCCTCTCCACTATACTTATTCAACAATACACAATAATCACTAATAAACAATTCCTCCACTACCAGACGCGTTGCCACCCTTCCACCCAGCTCAGCTCGCCGTCTGGGAGCTCCCACAGTCCTTTTATTCTCCCTGACCCGGAAGTGTTCCCAATCCCCAGTCCATGTGATTCTTTATCACTTCCGGGTCAGGTACAAGTCCTTTTCTTCACCCCGGAAGTACGCCACTTCTGTCGTCGCTCCTCCTATGACGCACTTCCGGTTTATAGGGCACATATGACTCTTCGGTCCTCCCTGCAGCTACCTCTTGCAGCCCCTGTGATATCCAGCAGGGCTGTGTATAAAAACTACATTGTCCATGACTCCCTGCTGGTCTTCGGGGCACCTCCATACTGCTGGGAGGGCTCCATCTGGTGGCCTGGGGGTACTGGCCGGGATGACAAGCTGGCCAAAGACCACTATATATATATAAATCCTCATTAGTGATTATATTCCTCCCTCTGAAAATGGAAACTTAACAACAGAAATGATTCACCCTGTCACCAACAATCTATTGATGACTCATTCTGACCCTGTAGTTATAATACATGGTGAATTCAAGCATGTGACTATGGAAGGATCAATGATAAACTTCTTTCCATTTGTGTCTTGTTCTATTCCAGGAAATAACACTCTGGACCTACTCAATTCAAATGTTAAAGATCCCTTTAAGTGTAAACTTCAAGGACCTTTGGGAAAATCTGATCACAATCTGATCAATCTTACTCCCAGCTACAACCCTGTTATTAGACAGTATCCTTTTATCACCTGGACAGTAAGGAACTCGAGCTTGGAGGCTGAAATGGGTCAGCACTACAATATCCTCATGGACAGTGTGTTGCTTTTTAAACAACAAGCCATCTGTAAGTGGAACAAATTTTTTTGGCCCCCCCCCCCCCCTCTTTTAACATGCAGACCATTACCTCCTGCCTTCTGCATAAGACTGAAGAGTCACAATAACCAAAATACTAATTGCCAAAGTCGGTTATGCCTCGGCCTGACCCATTCTTGTTTATCACCTGACTGATGCTGGACGTGATTTCACCTTATTCCACATGATGGCTCCATACAGCCTTTTGGGCTGAGCACAACCAGGCTACATTGGTCACTTACTGACAAACCCCCGCTTCGCTTCCCCCCCCCCCCCCCCCAAACCCGGCAGCTTGGGTCCCAGTGTCCTTATTCCATAGTGGGTCCTTTCAGATTTAATTGATTCATTCACAAGGGCCAAATTTAAATTATTCTTTATCTAACACCTTCCCTTAGACTAATCTACTATGGTAATACAAGCACATATATTCAGGCAACATAATTCTAAGTATTATTGAAACACTTAGGTTGCCAAGGATACAAAACTAGGAGGTGAGCAGATACATTATAGAAATGCTATTTGTTGCAGCTATTGCAATAATGAAGAAAAAAAAAGCCACAGTAGTTGTAAGAAAAATTCTCTAGGAATCCCAGGCTAGTATATAATACCTCCTCCTCCTTCTCCTCCTGGTTTTTGCTCTAGAGGGGTTCATCATTTGTGAATTATTTTCAAAGAATGTGAAGTAGTTGCCAAACAACATTGAAACAATAAGTGGACTAAGGTGGTTATTTAATAAAACAGCATTTACAACCTTCAACCTTTTTTCTCTTTTCATGATCTTCTGTAAATATCCATTATTACTGATCAAAGGTATGCCTCATGAAAATCAAAACAGGTTGGATCTTTGCAGAAGCAAAGTAAAGTTAATTTGTAACTACACTCAGCATGAGGTTTATATAAGTGGTGCTGTAATCCTGCAGTTTGTAGAATCAATAGTAATTGAAGCCTCCCAGTATACAGTAATATTTATTTAGCTGAGCAGTTACTGTTTTTGTACTCTCTGGAGAAGACGTTGTATTGTCATATTCTGTAGATGGATTGCTTACGGCCCTGGTAAAAAAAAAAATTTTAATGCTGGAGAAATTCACCACTGCTGTGAGAATTTAAGAGAAGTGATTAATATGTTTATGTCACCAAATAATCATGAAGTTTAACAATGCGGCTTCATCTTGGCAAGGCAGTCCCAAGTTTTTGCACCGTTTTTATGGAGCAATAATAAACAGCAATACCATCCTCTAAGTGTCTAGCAAGACTGATGACTTCATTTTCCCATTGTTATGGGCCACGGTAAACACCTTCAAAAGAGCAAATGTGAAAACCCTGTTCTTCTGTCAGTATCACTGAATCATCAGTTGCCATCACATTCTGCTATCCACCATCACACTCCTCAGCATCACTGAAATCAAGACAAACACAAACAATTGCATAAAGATCCTATTAATTCTTCTCTGAAAGTCTTTGTCTCTTTCTTGAATCATCTCCAGGCTTGTCAAAGAATGTACTTATCTTCCTTTCCGCATGATCTGCTGCCACTCAAGCATATAGCTCTCTCCAGCCTTTGAAGAGTTGTCTACCGAATGACAACATATTTTCTTACAAACCCAGTAATGGCCACTGAAGGATTTATGAAATCATAAGTTTTTTTCTAATTCAAATATCAAGGACAAAACTGGATCCAAAACAACATAATTAGGAAGAATTAAAACTTAGCAAAAATAAAACTCTACCACTGTGGACATATTGATAGTATTCTTAGTTTTCTCTGTCAATTTTAATTGAAATGCACAAATCTCTCTGCACAACACTCCTTCATTTTGTTGCAATGTTGGGAAACAGTGGAATGAACAAAGTGAAACTCTGTTTAATTTAGAACCATTCTAACCTGACACTGGAAATTTTGACCCACATTTGTCTGTCAAGAGAGTTTGCATATTGGTGTTTAGTGTATTCTATGCTCCATAACAACCTCAGAGTATGAGGAGGACTTTGACAGTGAGTTGAAGGCTTCAGAATGGCTGGTATGTTCCACATAAGATTTAGGGCAAATAAGATCTTCCTGCAAATCATCCAAGTAATTATCATTGAGGGCTGAGACAGTGGATGAGATGAAAAATGTAGGGATGTCAGAACAAAAATGTTACACTGCCAGTATAGTCAACATGCTTCGTCTTGTGAGCTCTCAACATCATAACATATTGTTAAAATATGTTTTCTTGGATCTCCAAACAATTTAGATTTAAAGGCTTTCACAGGATCCCATAAAATTAATTAGTGCATCCCAGACCAGAGACCATACAAATTTTAAGCCTTCCACTTACAATTAAAACCAGGATCTAAGCACATCTAAGAGTCTAATTTCCATATATATACATTGAAAATATTGTACATTTTTGGTACAACTGAAAATGCCATAATAACATCTCATTTTGATTTGCAGAGATCACTTTTCCTGATGATGGATACAATAGTATTTTAACATAATACAGAATTTTTAAGTTCAGTTTATTATGGAACAACTTTTAAATAGTAGTTCATAAAAAAACAGTGATTCAATAATGGAGTCATTTCATTATTTGTTCCCTGCCAACATAAAACCTGTCTAACATAAATGGACTTTTCTTGGCTTAAATGGTTAACAATACTACAATATTTTATTGCATTCCAGGAGACTCCTTGGATTAACATTTTACTTGGAAACTATTTCAGTCTGCGTTTAGTGTTATACTACACGTTTCTCATTTTTGACCTTCATCCCATGTATACATTTGGCAAATTCACAGTCCCTGTTTCAGCATTGCCAGTAACCAGTAGCCAGTAATCTACCGTCACCGCATTACGTATAAGGCAGGGACAGTCCTTAGCTGGAATGATAGTCGGTATCAGGATACACACGCACACACACACTCACACACACTCTGCTGTATCAAAAAGTCTCTGCAATGCTTTTCTTAATTGCTTAACTTTTCTTAACTGTTTTTCACAGCACTTTCTCATAAGCATAGTTAAGGTCATTACATAAAATTATGCTTTCATTTTTATTTTAGAGGAATGTTTGGTACAGTTTAAATGTCAATTTCTTAACTATTTTAAATATTCTTAAAGATTTTATTAGACATTATTAGATCCTTCTTCACTGTCATGAGATAAAGTTTACATAGGCAACATAATGTATTCCAAGTTCATTTAAAAATATCAGCAGGTTTACGAATATACTGCAATAATAATTTTTTATTGTTCTTCATATTCAAGGAAGTGGTATAGCAGCTTGATTCACAAAGTTAAAAACCAATATTTGTGGGACTTTAAAGTCAGTTCTTACTCCACATTCCAATTATAGCGTAACTGTGTGCCCCAAAGCATGTTGCATAAAATTTAAAAAAATACTGTAGTTTAAAGTGTAAACTGGACAGTTGATTTAAAAACATACCTAATAAAATTTGACTTTTAAAGTATTTACTTAAAGCCAGTCCTTATATTACATGGTACCGTTCATTGTCAGCAGCATCATCAGTCATAACTGCACAAACAATTATGGTGTTCTTCGTAATTCTAACTCTGTTATCAAAGAGTGCTCTGAATAGCAAAAATGAAATCGATTATAATAAACTGCAAAAAAAGGCCAAGTGAGGACCAGGGTTACTAGTAAAACACCAACCTGCACACTTCAGTAGCACTGATTACTTGTACACTTGTCACTTTTTACTTTACATCCTTTTCATCTCACTTAATCATGTATTTGACATTTCTTGTGTTATTCTTGGCTGTGCCTCACTCCTGGTTTCACTTTGTTTGCCCTGTGGTGCCAAAAGGATTGTGGCTTTGTTTGTGATCATAGCCTTCAGGTGGTGTAGTTACTAAGGTTGCAGTTATTGGAGGGATATTAAAGACACTTGGCTGCCACAGTTCTTTGCACTGGCAGTAGTCGCCACTATTGTTGTGTTTATGTGCTTTTGTTTTTGGAGTCTCCTGGGTTTGACCTGTTGCTCTGGCATCTTGGAAAAGTGTGTTTAAGATTAATTTTTTTGTGTATGTTTATAAATTCTTTACCTCATTTTTTTTTTGTTTGATTTGTGCCTCAACTCTATGCTTATTTGTATTTTCCTCTTATAATAGATTATTAACTGCGGTGGGTTGGCACCCTGCCCAGGATTGGTTCCTGCCTTGTGCCCTGTGTTGGCTGGGATTGGCTCCAGCAGACCCCCGTGACCCTGTTCGGATTCAGCGGGTTGGATAATGGATGGATGGATGAATACATTATTAAATTAATGTTACATTAATGATCTTTTTGTTTAATATTTTATTTCTTCTGCTTGTTTATATTTAAATCTCTCTATTTAATTTAGTTTATAAATCTTTGACTTTATACTTTTGATTGCAATTTGATAATTCATTTTAAAATTTATTTATAGATGCTTTTCTTTGAGTTTGAAAGGGTTTACAGTTTTGGCTTTCTCTTTTTGTGTAAAATTTACAACAAATCTTACTTTAAGTTTACAACAAATAAGGAAATATTTTTGTACCCTCTAAAGTAAAATATATATTTTTTAAATTTCAAGTTTTCAATTCATATTTGAATTTTGGATTTCTGCTGGTAAAAACGTTTGTTGACCTCATCTGTTTATGTTTTTGATTATTAGTTAGTAGTGTCAAACCTCTGCCTTTTCAGTCAATTAATGTTGTCTATTTCTGGATAAATTAATTTCTGTGGTCACATCCCGGACACTTTTCTGTTACAATACCGGTAGGGTTTCATTCCTGGCTTGAATAAGTTTTCATTTAATATAACCACTTTGTTGGTAGCGCTGCTGCCTCGCTGTTAGGAGACCCGGGTTCGCTTCCCGTGTCCTCCCTGCGTGGAGTTTGCATGTTCTCCCCATGCCTGCATGGGTTTCCTCCGGGTACTCCGGTTTCCTCTCACAGTCCAAAGACATGCAGGTTAGGTGCATTGGCGGATCTAAATTGTCCCTAGTGTGTGCTTGGTGTGTGTCTGTGTGCGTGCCCGCGATCGAGGAGGGATTACTGTATCGTAATTAAAAAACAGACACGTCCTCTTTTATCCTTGCCTATGGCATTGTCGAAGTGATTCTTTCCATGTATTGTTATTCCATTAGGCAGAAAGCTGTGCTGTGTCATGGTCCCAGTAAAATTACACACAAAGAAATCTTTGATCAAGAGATGCCTGAAGAAAGAACATTCCATCATGTCAGACCACTTGCCATTCATCAAGGGATTTCATAGCACCGCCCTGCCCGGGATTTGTTTTGGCTGGGATTGGCTCCAGCAGAACCCCATGACCCTGTAGTTCGGATATAGCGGGTTGGATAATGGATGGATGGATGGATGGATGGATAATCACTCTGTTGTTTTTCAAATGTTTTTTAAATATTGTTATTATGTTTTTGCTTTCTTGTCTACATATGTTTTCTTAATGAATATTTTGTTTAAGTTATTTTCTATGTTATTACTTGTTTCTTTTGTTATGTGCCTTATGCACTTGTTGACATGTAGACTAAATGTCCTTGCGATGGCAAGAAAACTATTAACAACATATGCTTGGGTAATATACTGATGAATAACAACACTCTCTGAAGCTTCTTGACCAGGGTAAAAATACACCGGTCATGCAGTCTCCTTTTTATTATTATTAAAAAAAAAAAAATCTTTTACATGCACATGCATACCACCATGCACCAAAGCACTTAACAAAGGGAACACATCTTTCAAATGAGAGCATTTTACATTTATATGTTAAAACCCCCACTTGTTCTCATATTGCTATGCATTTTTGACAACAGCCTTCCATAAAAACAGAAAAGACTTCTCAATTTACATACCGAATACAAATCCTTTGAACTTTTCATCTTTGTTACAGGCTTTGTCATAATATCAGTAACCATTTCTTCTGTTGGACAGTACTTCAGAGTAATTTTTCCATCATGTAACATTGCCCTGACAAAGTGGTACCTAATGTCCACATGTTTACACCTCTGTCTGCTTACAAGGTTCTTTGCTAGGGCATTTGCACCCTGGTTATCCTCATAAATTTCCACTGATTTATGCTGAATTTCACCATCTATTCCTTTTAAGAGCTGGATGAGATACATACCCCTCCTGTACTGTGGCAGTAAGTGCCATATACCCAGCTTCACATGTTGATAATGCCAAAGTGGATTGCTTCTTTATTTTCCATGAAATTAAAGCCCCCATTTTACTTAGACTGAAACAGTATCCAGTCATGCTGTGTCTATCATCTGCATCTGTTGCCCAATCTGCATCACTATAGGCTTGTAATTTTAATTGATCTTCACATTTTCTATAAGATATAGCATAGTCAGCAGTTCCTTTCAAATATAATAACACATGTTTTGTTGTCACCCACTGTTGGGTACTTGGTTTGGACAAGTGTGATAGCTTACTGATGACAAAACATAAATCTGGTCTAGTATATGTCGTTAAATATATCAAACTACCAACTAGATCTCTAAACCTTTTGGGATCGACTGACTTATCATATTCCTGGTTATAATCCAGCTTCTGCTCACATGGTGTTGCTCTTGTTTTACATTCTGTCAAGTCAAACCTTTCCAAAATTTTCTTAATATACCCCTCTTGGTCCATTTTTATAAAATCATCTCCTTGTTCAAAGTTTATTCCTAAGAAATGTTTCAGTTTTCCCAGGTCTTTCATTCTAAACTTCTCTGTTAGCATTTCTTTTGCATTTTTCATTACCTCTTTATCACTTGCATCTAGTATCAAATCGTCAACCCAAATAATGATTGTTATTTTGTTATATCCAGTTTCTTTGGTATGCACACAATGGTCAGTCGGATTTTGTATGAATCCATTTTTACACAAGTGATCATGTAATATTTTGTACCAATTCCTGCCCGACTGTTTTAACCCATACAATGATTTCTCCAATTTGCATACTAATTTTTCTCCTTTCTCAGAATCAACCTCAAATCCTTCTGGCTGTTCCATATGCACTTCTATCAGTGCATGCAAGTATGCAGTTTTTACATCCATCTGATGTAACAACATACCATTCTGTGCAGTTATTTGGATCAAAACTCTTATGCTTGTCATATTTGCAGTTGGAAAAAAAGTCTCTTTATAATCTACTCCTGCCACCTGATTGTACCCTTTAGCTACATACCTTGCTTTGTATGTCTCAGAACAATCAGGATTGTTCTTAATGGCATACACCCATTGACCCCCCACTGCATTTTTACCCTCAGGTAAGGTGGTTAATGTGAAAGTCTTATTTTTCTTTCAATGAGTTAATTTCTTCCTTCATTGCATTCTTCCACTCACTGGATTGATTGGGATTTACGGCTACTGTAAATGTTTGTGGCACCTTACTTATAATATTGTAACAATAATCAATATTAACTGTTGTTTGGTCATTGTTATCTATATCAAAAACATAATCATCCAAGTATGCTGGCTTCCTATGCTCTCTACTGGGATAGCGTGCACCTGGATTAGCTTGTGAATTGTCTTGGTTACCTGCTCTAGTTTGATTTCCATGAACCTGTACTGGCTTTTCATTAGTAATATCAGAACTACCAATAATTTTCTTGTATCTGTACTCTCATCACGTGATCATCTGATGCACAAACACTGTATTTCTCCGTGTCTTCATAACTTCTCAATTTTACTTTAAAGTCTGCAAAGGTCATAGTCTCATCGCTATGCGTCACATACACAGTAAACGGCTTAAATGTTTCTGGAAGGCCCTTCAAAATTGTTGCTATCGGGAGAACGTCACTTAATGTTTCCCCTGCATTTCTTAGTGCTGTAATGGCGTTCTCTGCACGTATTATATAATCGGTTACACTTTCTTCATGTGCCTTCTGTAATGAGGTCAACTCAGTGTACAAACTAATTTTTTGTGGCTTGGCCTTACCAGCGTAATAGTCTCTTAAGATTTTTAGTGCTTTTCTGGCATCATCTGCAGCTTCTCACATAATGAGGGAGAGGCTCTTATCGTCTAGAAACTGTATTAATTCAGCATAGGCCTCACCATTTCTTTCAGCGTCTTCCTCTTTGTCTTCATCTTCACTTGGCTCGTGCAGTATCATCTCTTTTAGCCCTTGTAACCGCAGATTGCTAAAAAAATTTGTTTCCCACAGTTCATAGTTCTTCACTTCTCCATCGAACACTAACCTACTCCATCGGTTACCCTGTTCTCTCTTTTTAATTCCAGTAGCCCATGCGTCTGCAGTACCCGCCATGCTGTTTTACTTGAAATTTCTTGCCAATTAACTCACGTGTGTCCTGGACTCATAACCTGTTGACATGTAGACTAAATGTCCTTGCGATGGCAAGAAAACTATTAACAGCGTATGCTTGGGTAATATACTGATGTCGGATGAATAACAACACTCTCTGAAGCTTCTTGACCAGGGTTAAAATACACTGGTCACGCAGTTTCCTTTTTATTATAAAAAAAAAAATCTTTTACATGCACATGCGCACCACCGTGCACAAAAATCACGTGAGCGCTTAACAAAGGGAACATATCTTTCAATTGAGAGCATTTTACATTTATATGTTAATAGCACTACATGATAACCCTGGGGTGTTCTGCACCTAGCACTATTTAAAGGCCATCTGTCCATAAATTGCCTGCTTTGGCATTGCTGTTCTCCTGGGTTAATCTTTTTTTGTAATTGTTTGGATCATTTTGGATTTTCTGATTATCTGACTAACTTCTCATTTAAAGGTACTATTCTTAGGATTATGAATTTGGATTTGTTTGCTTTACTCCTTTTTGTTTCTGCTCGCGTTGATATCGCTTTGAATTATTGTAATGAATCTTTAAGTATTAATGGTAATTTATTTTGTTATTGTGGGCCAGAGTTTTTTAGGTTTTTCCCTTCTTGAAATTCTGGTTTTTCCACTGTAAAAGTTTTGAAGTTATGAAGCCTGTTTCTAACGTTTCGGGAGAAAATGTTTTGTTAGTAGGCCTCATTTGAAGAGCAGGATCTTCTGGCGGCATTGTCTCGGCCTTAATATGTTCTTTCTTTAATCCCAGCCCTGCTCTCATCTTTACACTTATTATATTTGGTCTTCTTCTTTAATTTTTCTTTTCTGCTTTTTCCTGAAGTGTTTGTAGGCATCAATGTGTCTATTATGAAGTTTTCAACCTTTCAACACCATAGAATCCAATTTTGCCATTCATTTTCTATTTTAAAATGCTCTGTAATTCTATAAAAATTATGTTTTTTTATGCAATGGTATTTTTATTTTCCAGTAGATTCTATTTTCTAATGTTTAACCCAGCCACAGGGGATGCACAAACCAGTGTGCTTCTTCGTGCCGGTCCCAGGCCTGGATAAATGGGGAGGGTTACGTCAGGAAGTAAAATTTTGCCAAATCAATATGCGGACACAAGATGATCCTCTGAGGCAACCCCTAACGGGAGCAGCTGAAAGACGAAAAAGAAGACTATTTTCTAATGTTTGTGTTAGGGTTTTCATGGTTACATTTCAAGAATTCAGGTTCATGCTTTCATTATACAATATTGGATAAAAACTTCATTCATTGCAATTGCACTTGTTGGTTAATTTCTGCCCTAAAGACTCTTGACCACGTTTCTTGTTTATTTACCCCTTCCCCTCCTCTTGGGTTGACCCAGCAATCTAACCGGAAAGCGCGCTACGTGCCAGCCACTTCGCGTTTCTGATGCTGATCACACACTATGGACATGCAAGTGGATCAGCTGTTGGCTTGCTGCTACTGCTGCCAAGCTGCGTGTTCTGCTTGTTGCGCAGCATGTCGATCATTTAAAAGCCTGTACAGCAGCTGTCCTCACTTCACTCGTGTCTTCCAAGAAGATCACGTCTTGACCCAAGATTTTTTTATTATAATAGAGAGATTAGTTTAATTCTTGGTTAACATACCTATTGCATCTCTGATTTAAAGCTCCTCTCCTGGGGTGTCATTGATAAAACCTTATGTGGATTTACATATGATAGATAGTATGTGTATGCCAAAAAACAGGAAAATGCATACCCTAAATTTATAAAACCCTGCATTTGCACCTCTATATGTAAGCATCTTGCAAATGTGCTTACTTGAGTGCCTTGAACTGAACCCGTTTGCCACCCTGAAACAACGATATATGGAGCAAGCTAATCAACCTCATATATATGCACTAACAATGCAGCAAACCTTCATTGACAGGTAGAGCAGCTTCCATCTTGACACATCTAGTAGTGCGAGATGGAATTTCTCATCTCTAAATCAGAGGCATGCACAAAATCTTTATTTGGTGACATAAGTGCGGGTGTCTCCAGCAGAAGTTGAATGCCAACATGTTACTGCTACCATGAATGAGGTGATCTCTACCAGTCACACTGTGCATGAAATAAAACAAAAAGGTCAGATCTCTAGCAACGGAACATATCCTTCATTGCTGGCACAGTATGCGTGCAATTAGACTTAAGATTATATATACTGTATGTTGTAGGACATGAGCTGTATAGCTTTCTGTACACAGGGAGTGACTCACACCTGTATTTTACTGACTTCAATTATTGACAAAAAGTTTTTCAGTGCAAATATGCAGCATTGGCCTTTTTTAAAAGGCAACCTCTGCAGAGTCTGTACATTGTGCTCATCATTTTTAAGGTTTAATGTTTATCACATCAACACATTTTATAATAATGTCTTGTGATATGAATTATTACACACATAAGTCATCATTTAGCTGGTTTACTTGAATTTTCCTACTTGATCAAGGGTGTCGTCATCTCCCAGTTTCTCCAAAATGTTGCGTCAGTAAATTACTTTTTTTTGTGTTGTTGTAGTATGTGTTTAGCTGTGATGAGTAATTGATAAAAACTGTAATTCTGGAAAATCTACTCATCAGTGCATTCTACGGTTATTTATCTAGCATTTGGGTGCCTAGAGATCAGCCATCATTTTTCTTTTCTAAAGTGCCTCAGAAAGCTGGTTAATGGATGCATGTGGTAGTTGTAGGAAGATGCGTGCTCATGCAATAAGTTAAGACAGCTGATATCATGTTTGGGAGAGCCAAAAAGTAAAGGCAACTCCTAAGGACCACACAAGGTGTCAGAGTATTAAGAAGTGTGCAGGCCAAAGGTTTCATGTGAAAAGAGTAGTTGGAGAAGAAGGTGGTACACTAAACAGTAGTCATTTATCACCTTACTTCATTATCCTGATTAACAAAGTTTTTTTGTTAATTTACAAAGAACAAAAAAGATCTTCTTTCTTTCTAGTTGTTTGTTTTTATTGAATGCATTCCCAATCTGAATTAAGAGCACAACTGGAATGAGAAACAAATGCTTTAATAAAAAGAAGCTGTGCAACTACTGTTTTTCTTGGCCTCCTTTATCCTAAACAATAATCTCATTATAGCTCAGTCACTTCCACTTAGAACTCTCCTTGTCTGGCAGGAAGAGTCCCCCCATCTCAATAGCCTCGGCAGCCCTCTCTAAGGGGGCGGTGGAGCTTCACACCTTGTTCATTTCAGCACATTTTAACAAACTCTGGTCTGTTTAAACTGCAAGTCATTTTGACAGGTGGGAAACTTCCATTTAACCTGAGCAACAGAAATACAGGCTGTCGTCTAAAAAAGTGAGTTTTAACTGATTTAGGGTCCTTTTGGTGATGATCTTTCAGAAACTGCATATATAAAAATTAATTAATTAATTAATTAATTAATTAATTAATTAATTAATTAAATCAAAATTAAACTAATGCTAAACATGTTTCTCTAGACTTATAAGTAATGCAAAAATATCAGCTCTAATTAAAATAACAGTGATACATTTTAAGGTTTTTAGTAATAGACTGAATTTCATAAGTGTATTAATTCAATAGCAATTCTCATTCCCAAAACTAGCATTATCATGTAATATATACTTTTTAGGCAGAATATTAATAGCAAGCACCATTAAGTACATGGCATGTATAAATTTACAGCGTAAATCATAGAGATAAATATATTGAATTTTGGCATGTCAAAACATCCATTCATTAACTGAAGCTACTTATTTCAATTCAGCCTTGTAGGAAAACTATCTGAACAAATGGAAGCAGCCAGTCCTGGATAGGGCACAAGTTCATTGTAGGGCACATTTACACCCTCACACACCAGGGCCAAACAACCCATCAAACACAAAAGTAGTACGTGGAATGATGCCAAAGTGGCCACAGAAATCTCACAGAAACTTGGAGAGAGAACACCAAGACAATGACCTGGCTAGGTTTTCAAGCTGTGAGACATCGACACTAAACACTGCATCTCTCATTATGATATACTGTATGTGAAGACAATTTCTGAACATACAGAACTAGAACTGATAACTCAGTATCTGACAAAATTTATTTAATTGGTCTATTTGGCACTCTGTAATAAATATCTATTTGTGTATATATATGCAGTGTAAACAAGGCCAGATTCAGGCCAACTGATGCACTTAGCACAGCTGAACAATGGTGTCCCCTCAGCCCTTTCATTTCTTAACTGACAAGACATTGAGTCTCAAGATTAAAACTTAGGAAAGTCAGTAGAAGAAACAATAAAACAAAGAGTTTAAATAAATACTCAACCCAAAAATTATGTTTGTTTTATATGTTACTTATCACTTGCACTTGTAGTCTGTATTGATGGCCAAGGAAAAAAAATTAACCTCATATTTTTGAGCAGAATGAGAGAAAACAGTTTATGATGTTATAGAATGTAATGGCAATCCAAATAAAAGATGTGAAAATGTTCCCAAAAAAAAGAAAAACATTCTCATATTACTCATGTCACATAATGCGCCTTTCCATTATTCAGCCAACTGCTGAAAACATGGAAACCATATGTATTTTTTTGCTATAATATTATTAACAGACTTCCACAAAAACCAGCGTAGACTGTAAATAGGAGAGGTTCATTCCCATAATTTCACCCTTTTGAACTAAAGACAAGACTCTTGACCAATGAATGAGGGGGAGAGGCGGGTCTGCTGATGAGTTAAATACTAGCCAGACCCAGCCAGCTGTATCTTACACCATAAGATGGAAACCAGTGTGATGTCTGAAGACATCTTCAAACCAAACTTTAACACTTTAGTTACTTACCATATTAAAGAAAATATTTTTTAACAATGAGAAATAAAGTCAAACATGGCAGATAAG
Organism: Polypterus bichir lapradei; assembly: GCA_026402145.1. NCBI lineage: Eukaryota > Metazoa > Chordata > Cladistia > Polypteriformes > Polypteridae > Polypterus > Polypterus bichir. The sequence goes on from JANRMT010062808.1 coordinate 4,046,912, forward strand.
GGCACTTCTAAAAATATGACATAAGTCAAGTGAGGTAGTAACAGTTTAAGGGCATGATAGCTATTAGAGAAGACTGTTTCTTTTGTTTAATGTTTAATCCAGGTTTGAGTGTAAATAAAGTGTAGAGAATGTCAAAGGTGTACACATCCGTACTGAAATTTCATCTTTCTTTAATGTAAAGGCTGAAAACAAGGTAAATCATGTTAGGCTTTTTCAACATTAATAAGTTCAGGTACGTGTACATTGAACATGCATGGCTTATTATTTCCAGGAATCAGCTAAATAAAGCTAATATATAAAGCTGAAGGTGTATTTGTGTGTATGTTTGCAAAACCACACCACTGAACCCATCTCTTCCATATTTTGTACAGATTGCCCATTTGGACAGGAAAACACTATTTCTTTTATTTGAAAACACTATGTTGTGTTCCAAAATTTTGTTGGCACCTCCACCCCAGACAGTGCTAGTTAGTGTACCCACCCAAGGCCCTGCTAGCTACTCTGCTAGTGAATATTTAAATATAAACATTACACAGTCTTAAGTGTTTAAGGTAATGCTATACACACTTCAACATGTAGCAAAGAGCAGGGTTCATTTTTTTTAAGGAAAACTTAGACAAATGAAAAAGAGTTGTGACTCCAAGCTAGAAAAAAAAACTATTAGATTTTTTCAAGTAATGAAATTCTTGGTGCAAAAGCACACTGCTAAAGGCTACTCCAGACAAGTTGCAGAATTTTTAAGGGGTAGGTCTTGTTTCCATTCTGGTTCAGCCTTTATAAAGAATACGAAAGTAGGTGGAGTCAAGTTAGGGTCAAAGTTGTTTTCCTAAGTAAGAAAACTCCTGACACCCATGCATCCAAAGGACAACTCTACAGTGACATAAAACATGTCACTACCTAACTTTCAATTTTATTACTGGGTGGCAAATACACAGGCCATAAAGACCTGGGGCCTCATGTATAAATGGCATGCACACACAAAAATGTTGCGTATGCCCGTTTCTACGCTCACATTGTGATGTATAAAAACTTAACTTGGTGTAAAGCCAAGCATATTCTCATGCCAGCCTAAACCACTGCGTATGCAAGTTTTCAGCCTGGTTTTGCAAACTGGCGGCACCCAGCATCAAAGCAGTGCTACTGTTCCTGTGTGGTTTCCCTTTATTTTTATATTCACATCCCTGTCACGGCTTTATCAAATACACTGAAATTAACCGTGTATTGTTTTTTAGTTTAAGGCATCTGATTGTAATCAACCTGTAACCATATAATGGTGCACCGAATGGCCAAACTATTCTAAATACCATAGCCACTTTAGTTTTGTTACTTTTAGTGCACCACTCAGAGTATTTTAACCCACTGTATCTGAGTGTGGAATCACAGCTGTACAGCAGCTGATCGGAAAGCTCTATGGCAGATTGTGTCAAGAGTGGGGAGAAATATCGGGATACAGCTTCTAGCACACACTGCCTCAGCCATGCGCATTGTCTATTTGACCTTCTCCCATTCAGAAAACGTTTCAGAGCCTTTCCTGTACGGACCTCGCAGTTCAGAAACAGTTTCATCCCAAGAGATATAAATGCACTCAATCAGTCCATCAAGTGCTCCCAGTAGAACTGTTTACTTATAAGTACAATTACCTCACTGTAAACTTGCATTACAGTTGTAATATTGCACAATTGGAGCCTATTATGCTTTCATATTGTATATTTTTATTTTTTTATCCTATTATTATTATTGTTGTTTTTGTTGTTATTTTACCATTTTATATTTTATACTAATAAAAGGCAAAGCCCTCACTCACTCACTCACTCACTCATCACTATTTCTCCAACTTCCCATGTAGGTAGAAGGCTGAAATTTGGCAGGCTCATTCCTTACAGCTTACTTACAAAAGTTAAGCAGGTTTCATTTCGAAATTCTACGCGTAACAGTCATAACGGTAGACAACGTCCACCATCTTAAACTTTCTTATTTATGGCCCCATCTTCACGAAATTTGGTAGGCGGCTTCCCTGCGCTAACCGAAACCGGTGTACATACTTATTTCGGTGGTATGACGCCAATGTCGGCCGCCATATTGAACTTTCCAATGTCACTAATTCTCCAACTTCCTGTGTAGGTAGAAGGCTGAAATGTGGCAGGCTCATTCCTTACAGCTTACTTACAAAAGTTAAGCAGGTTTCATTTCAAAATTCTACACGTAACAGTCATAACGGTCGACAATGTCCGCCATGTTAAACTTTCTCATTTATGGCCCCATCTTCACGAAATTTGGTAGGCGGCTTCCCTGCGCTAACCGAAACTAATGTACATACTTATTTTGGTGGTATGACGCCACTGTCGGCCGCCATATTGAACTTTCCAACGGTCTTTGTTACCTATGGGCCCATCTTCAAGAAATTTGTTAGGCGGGTTCCCAACGCTAACTGAATCATACTTACATATATATATACGTCCATAGCCTGCAGCTCGGTCCCATGTTGTTGGCTGCCTGCCTATATAAGTCTGTCCGTCGCTCTGGTCTCTTCATTCCCTTCCTTGCTTCGCCACGGTATTCACATCTCCCTGCTGATAACTGCAGCCTTTTTATTTAATCCACGGTTTCTCCGCTGTTTTATTGTTCATTTATTATGATTATAGTTATTGTATAGGCATTTTAGACTTAGTTTACATTGTTCAGGTACCCGTTTCCTTTATTGTTCCAACTGTACTCCCATTAACATGTCTATTGAGGTGATCACCATCAATCAAAGAACTGCCACTTACCGAGTGGTTTCCATGCCCGGAGATGGCGCCTGCCTTTTCCATTCTCTGTGTTACATATTGCACGGCCATATCAGGCTCACCTTTGATATCCAGAGGAACATTGTGTCTTATGTATTGAATGACTGGGACAGGTTCAAGGTGTGGACTGATGACGGTACAGGAGATAATTATACTACACAGGAGCACTGTAAGAGTGAAATGCTTAAGCCCTTCACCTATGGTTCTGCATGTGAGTTGATGGCTGCCGCTGAATTGTTCGGTTGTTGCTTTCAAGTGTACCTAAATGGCCAAATATTTTACACCTTTGGACAACTGCTACTGCCTCTTAAGCATCTTAGATTCACAGGTGACGATTTGAGTAGTGGACACTTTGATGTTTATGAATGTTTCAACTCTCAAAGGCTGGATGCGAAGTTATCGATGAAACCGGTTGTATGCTTACAACGCTTGACAGATGCCAAATGTCACTTCAACACAACAAGTCCTGCAAATACTGTCGTAATTGAAACAAACCATGAAACTCGATTATGACAGCAGCAATCCAAGCTGTGAGATTTGAGGCAAGATTGCTTTTCACATGGCCAACTGTACGTTGCATGCTCAAGAGTAAGCTCAGCGCACAGCTTGGTCATATTACAACCGGAGGGCCGGACTGACAACGTGTCATACAAAGAGATCCTTAACAAATAATTATTGGTATATTTTCCCTCAGTTTAAAAGGGTTTACTTTTCTTCTTAATAGAAATTTTAAGGCAGTGCTTCGCCGCTGCGAAGCGCAGGTATTTTGCTAGTAGGAAAATAAGTTTATGGAGGATTTGCATATTGAATCTCATTATACCATACAATAACAATAAAGGGATTCATTTCAGTTCAATAGAAGAGAGCACGTATTTACAGATGATGACGACAGCGGGCTTCTAAGTCAATTTAGATTTTCAGGCACTATCTTCTTGGACCTCTTGATATCATTTTTAAGATGAAATGCAGTAAAGTATATATATTACATTATACAGAGAAATGTGTAACTTCAATTAAATAATGTATACTGCTAATAATTAAATGTGTGGACACGGTGGACAGCGGTAGCACTGAACGGGTGCCCCGTTCAGGGATTGTTCCTGCCTCGCTCTGTATGCTTGCTGGGACTAGTGCAACCCTGGATGGATAGATGGTTGGAATAATTAAACATGTACTATGAAGATATTTCAATGTTCCTTAAAGGTATTGAAGAATCGGCATTCTAAGCTTGCAGATGGCTTGACATTTTTTAAAGAGCTGATTGTGTAGTGATTGGTTACATGGAGAAGAAAAGGAAGGACAGGAATTGGGTATTAGTACGTTTGAAAGAAACAGTACTGCGGCACAGTGCAGCAAGCATCTTGCAGGAGGCAGGAACAATCTCTGGAAGGGGTGCCAGCTCATCACTACCATTTCATCTCTGTGCCCCCTCATTTAATACATGCTTTAATTCATTTCATTATGAAAATGATATCAAGTATATATCTTAGTATTTTAATTGTTTAGAGAGCTGTAATATCATGAATGTAATGTATTCTGTGTCCTGTTGGAGTAAGAGGAATCCAGTGTAAGAAGCACGTAGTGATTCACACACATAGAGTACATAGAAGAACACATAGAATACGGAGCATTTAATATGCTCCTTTAGTTATGATGGGATTTGATAAACTAGTAAATTAAACGATTTTAAGATGAAGTTCATGACGTTCTACTTTAATGACAAAATAAACTATGTGATTAAAGTGGAAATTTCATCCTTTTTTCCTCACTGTGTTCCAGTTTATTTTCTTTTCTCTGTACCCTAATACACTTTCATATAGCACTGAGACTGTGGGCTACGATTCACCTTTTCACGGTGACTTTGATATCTGACAACTTTTTTTTATTTCTGGCACTGTGCGACTTTCTAAACTTGAACTTTTGAGTTTCTCCACCACTCTCTGTCACTCAATCAGCTTCCTTTTGTTGTTTATACCACTGCGTAAACCAACAAATAGTAAATTTTTCCTTGCTTCTACTTGGTATTTGCTGAAATTCTTCTTTTTTCCTGTGCTTTTGCCATTGCCATTTTCACAGAACACAAAACATAAGGGGCTATTTATATTGATTTGCATATTCAAAGAGGCGTAATTCTGGGAGGAGTCAGGATTTGGCGGCAGGGTTTTATGTAGCAGAAGAATGTGTAAGTTGGCATAGGCCACAGATTTATGCAACTGGATTTTTTTGTGCATACACACATTTCTGCTTTTGTCCATTCACCATGTTTTAGTGTGAATTCTATGATTAGTGTTATGCATGAGGCCCCTGGACATTGACACCGGTCAAAGAATATACACAAGCCTGGTCTACAATAGAATTAAAATCTTAGGTACATCTTTATATTCCCTGCTCTGCGCCCTAGTAAATACAAATTATCGTCAATACACTAATAATGCCAATTGCCCTTCATTCACTCAGAATGCACTTTAAGACAGAGATTTCCAGAAGAAATACTGATCATTCTTGAAGACTCAAATAGCATCTCCATAATTTATAAAAACATTTTAAAGTCCGTTATTTTCAAATATCCCAGGGCACAATGGGGAAAGGATCTTTCATTTAACATTTCAGAAAAGGAGTGGAAGGCACCCATGCACAGAATACATTATAGATCCATATGTGCAAATCAATCAATTATTCAATTTAAAATTTTCTATCAAGTGCATATTTCAATGAAAACTATCCAAAATGTTTCCAGATCAAGATTCAAACTTTGAACGTTGCACTGGGCCACATGTTTTTGTCATGTACTAAATTAACATCATTTTGGACAAAAATCTTTGCCTATCAGAGAGCCTTGGTGTCACAATCACTCCTAGCCCATTAATGGCCGTGTTCGGTGTACTCTCAGATCGGCTTACAAACTGTAATTGCCTTTACTTGGCTACTAGCACATAGACTTGTCTTGCTCAACTGGAAGACTCCCAACCCACTACCTTTAAGTCAGTGGGTAACTGATGCCCTGTATTATCTGAAATTGGAAAAAATCTAATTCTCACTCAGAGGATCTGTTCAAAACGTTTTTAAAATATGCAGGATCTAATCAATAATATTTTAGAATAAGCTTCTATATCCAGGAAAAGGATACTCTTCCTTCCTTGCTGCTTCAAAGATCTGCTTTGTTGGCTGGCTCTCCTCTCTTTCTTTCTTTTCTATGGATGTTGAATTTTGGTTTTGTTAAGTTTGATTTGAATGTATGGATTGTTATTTGCTTTTAATTAAAATTAATAAATATAACAAAAAAAAAGAAAACTCCTAACTGCATATGGAACAGATGGACATTTCACTCTTGCAGACCTAGCCACAAATCCCTTCACCTGTGTTAAACTGGCTCACAGAAAAATCAATGAATGACCCATTTCTGGATTTAAATCAATTTAAAGATCTCAGATTTCAGGTAATACAAATGAGGATATTTTCATGAGGAAATAGACTTTATTGCTACTGCCTATCTCCTGGCTACCATAACCCTACACTAGTAAAAACTACTTCAGAAGAAGGTTGGATGGATGGGTGGATGGATATAATTAAAATATGGTATGACTTTTCTGTTTCTGATTTAAAGTTTACTGTATTATCAGTTATATGATTGTGTGAACATAGACTGGCAGCAGTAGGCAAAAGACAAGGTGAATCTACTCTAAAATAATTGGACCAAAAGGATCGTAGAAACAGGATCATGAAGTTGATGTTGATTGCCTGGCACATGTTGTTTTGGCAGAAATAGCAAACTGTGACAGAAACTGCTTGTAACCCTGTAGTTTTTGGGTCTTCTTCAATTACCAATACATAATCAAGGCATGACAAAAGCAGGGTCATCTGGTGACATTTTACTATTTTTTCTAATGACTGCACAATTCTCCCATACATAGGAAAGATGATTACCACACACATGAGGGGTGTGCATATTCTGACAGAGAGATAAAAATGAAAGTCACAGCAGCAAGCAATCTTGTTGCTTAGCCTCAGAGGTTTACAGTCCTAATCTCTTTAACCTACTGTAAAATATTCATCTATTAGTAACATAACTTACTTGTTTCATGCGTTACCAGAACTTATTCCAGAAGCATTAGGAACACAAGATCCAGTTATGGACTTAATGTCAGGCATTTTCAGGGAATCAAAATCTCAGTTAAAATAAATGACTCTGGTTGTGCTACTGGGCAACCCAACACAGACTGCTGACACAAGGAAAGGCATTGGAAAGCAACTTTGTGAAGTGGGGTGCATATTTCCACATAGATACAGTAGATATATAGATAGTTAGATAGATGAAAAGCTCACCTAAATTAATTGATTGCTTCTCAAAGGTTGCCTAGATATTGAAAAATAATTACAAAATGATAAACAGACTATGATATTATCTATTTTTGTAGCAGGCTGATTGTTGAAATTATGAAAGCAAGTTGATTTTTTTTTATTTTTAGCAACAATATCTTTTAAAATACAGGCAGAAAAAACTGAAATTGGACCAAAAAAGAATTTTTCAATCCTATTTTATTTCATTTAGCTTTAACTTTATTTTCTGTTTGATATGAAGCGCATACTGAGTCATACTTGTTTTGGTCAATAGAATACTAATTAGTAAAGGTAAAAATTACATAATCTAGTCTTTAATTAATTTTATACAGTTGAAATAAACTTTCATAGTCAAGGTCGGTAAATTCTTTACTGCCAGGGCATCTTAATGAGGAAAACCAGACCACTACCTAGGGATTTACCAGGGCTTAAACAAAAATACTAAAACCACATGCTATTTTTCTCCCTGAGGCAAGGAGGAGAAGCCATTTACATCAGAAACAATTTGAATATGGAGCTGCATATGTTAGGGAGGACAAATGTTGCCAAAATTAAAACATGACGCTAGGAGTGGTTCATAGAACCCCTATGTCAGATTGTAGTGCCAATAAACAACTTTATTATGCTCTGAAATTATGATATTTACACTGGGGTGTTATATTAATTTTTAATATAATTTTATATCTTTAAACCCTAACTTTAATTATTCAAACATAACATGGAAAATGCTGTAAAGTGGTATACAAGAGGAGAGAGTCACAGAAGTAATGACTTTTTTACCTGGCTTTGCCAAGGTGCCAGCCTACATTGAAGGTTGACTTGATTTAATATACTGTAATAACCAAGATTGAATTTAAAACTGTTAGGAATCAGTCATTTTATAACATTACGTTTCTTTGGACATAAGAATAGACCAACTCCAAAACAATTACATATAATTTCATAAAAGTTTGATTTTGAGCAGATGCAAAAAAACCTTATCTAACTAAATTGGGATTAACTTCTACAACGTACATGAAGGTACAGGTGAGGAGTAGTGGAAAAATTTCAGTTTTTATTTGTTAAATCAGACAGTATTGGCTAATGTAATTATAGACTAGTGAAAAAACACAAAACAAATAACCAGAGATCAGCACTGATTTTGAGGACGTTGTCTTGATTTTCAAAACCATTACTTGACAGAATACCTTGCTTAAGTAATGTGCTACATAAGTAGAAATAAGCAAAAAAGGTTCAATAACAGTAGAACAAATTATTTTTCCAGTATGCTTTTTAAAAGCTTTCCAAAGAATATCCCAAAAAGCATTAAGTATACATGACTAGGACTCAGGATGTGATTTACATATAAGTGTAGAGTTGCTTAAATATTGAAAGCAATAGCTTACTGTATAAAGATCTTTTCCTGAATTTGGTGACATCTAGGGTTACCATACATCTGGGTTTCTCCTGAAATGTCTTATTTTCGGGTGGATTTTACAAAATTGTCACATTTCTGGGTTTTTCACACTGCAGCCTATTGTTCCTAATTAGGTTTACTTTTTTTCAGTTCACCACCTTTGTTTTCTCAAAGTATTACCTTTCATATTATTCTTAACAAACATCAGATGAAAACTGCGGTGTCCTAGATGAGTAGCTCATAAATGGTGCACCACTCACCACACATTATGCAAGTAATCACAAACGATCACCCCAACCTGTCATCCCCCAATTTATATGGAGAAAAACTCGAAGTGGGACCCTGTCTTTTTGGTTCAAGAAGTATGTTCACCCTAATGACATCAGAGGCTATCCCGCCATGATCTCTTCTCTGTTTAATTTATAGGTGAAATGTTTAAGACAAAATATATGATGCAAGTGGGTTAAATTTGCAAATGATGCTGAATTAGCATTATTAGCAGATATGGTCATATCAGATAGATAGATAGATAGATAGATAGATAGATAGATAGATAGATAGATAGATAGATAGATAGATAGATAGATAGATACTTTATTAATCCCAAGGGGAAATTCACATACTCCAGTAGCAGCATACTGATAAGAAACAATATTAAATTAAAGACTGATAACAATGAAGGTATAACAGACAGACAATAACTTTGTATAATGTTAACATTTACGTTATTCCGGGTGGAACTGAAGAGTCGCATAGTGTGGGGGAGGAACGATCTCCACAGTCTGTCAGTGGAGCTGCTTCTCTGTCTGGAGATGATACTGTTCAGTGGATTGAGTGGATTCTCCATGATTGACAGGAGCCTGCTCAGCGCCCGATGTTCTGCCATGGATGTCAAACTGTCCAGCTCCATGCTTACAATAGAGCCTGCCTTCCTCACCAGTTTGTCCAGACGTAAGGCATCCCTCTTCTTTATGCTGCCTCCCCAGCACACCACCACGTAGAAGAGGGCACTCGCCACAACTGTCTGATAGAACACGTGCAGCATCTTACTGCAGATGTTGAAGGACGCCAGTCTTCTAAGGAAGTATAGTCGGCTCTGTCCTCTCTTGCACAGTATCAGTATTAGCAGTCCAGTCCAATTTATCATCCAGCTGCACTCCCAGGTATTTACAGCTCTGTACCCTCTGCACACAGTCGCCTCTGATAATCACGGGGTCCAGGAGGGGCCTGGGTCTCTTAAAATCTACCACCAGCTCCTATCAGTCAAATCCCTACAGATGGACCAGGACAGAATTCAGACTTAGGAGAATAGGTGGCAAATTTAGTTTATTGTAAGATAAAATAAGATAAAGTTTTCAAACCAAAACCAACATAACATAACAAACTAAATAATGAATTTATAGAATATGATAATGTACTTTAATTATTGGAATCGAATGGATCTTTTAATTAAATATTTTATTAATAAAGAAATGGCACAGATCCAGGAATCAAGTGCAGAGATGCTGAATAAAACTTTAAAGGTTCTGAAATCTTGGATACTGTAAAGCTAGAAAGTTGCAAGGACATGCCAAAAAGAGAAGACGTTCCTACCTAATACACCACATCTGGTGTCAATTTCTGTTTTTGCTATGGGCCAATTTTCCTAATAAACACTAATTTTAAGTTTTGAACAAAGTTCAACACAATAGAGAAAGTGCTGTCTTCTGTTATTTTGGAAAATCAAAGTAAATTTGTTAATGGCTTGCAATTATGATCAAATCATCAATGCATGTTCAACAAAATATACACCCTGTCAGCAATAGCAACAACGTTTCCTGAGGTCTTACTATCCGTGAATTCAGAAAATGCTTTTGAAATATGTGAATGGGTTTATTTGTTAATTACATTACACAGTACAGGGTGGATTGGATTCATAAAGTATTTAGGCCCTGACCACATTTTGGAGTGTAGCAGCAAAGGGTCTAAATACTTATAAAAGAGAAATTAGAGTTTTTGTTTTTTATTAAATTTGTAAGGCTTTCTGAAAAGATGTTTTCACTTTGTCATTGTGTGTTACTAATTGATAGGCAAAACAACAAATATCTCCATTTAAAATGAGTCTTCAACACTACAACAAGTATAGAGAAAGTGAAGGGGCTTGAATATTTTCAGAATCCAATGCATCATTCATTAAACTGTTTGTCTCTAGCCTAGCCTGTATTTTTTGTAAAATTCATTTAATTTTGAACTTAGTTATTTTTTACCATTATATTCTTATATTTATCATTCCACCATTTTGTATTTCAGTTTTATTTACAGGTGCCGCCATTTTGTGTATTTTTCTCTGCTTCTATTGTTAGTAGTGTATCATATTGCTGTCACGCGTGTCCCGGAAGTTGTATGAGTGATGTTATCAGGTCGATTCTATTTTAGATGGTACTGCAGTCTTTACAAATACACACATAAACTGTACATCCATTTTGCACTAGAACATTTACAAAGACTAGTCAATTTAGATGATTATTAGTCTATCCGCTTTTTATCTCACAGTTTATTTTCCTTTTAATCAATCAGTAAATTACAAATGCATTCTTCTGGCATACATTTCTTTAAGTTTATTACTTAACCAACATTGTCAAACCCATATTCAAACAACATTAAGCAAAGCCCCATGTCCTCATATGAAAGCATGTTTTGATAGAAGGAGCAGCGTTATATACCTTTATAATTAGAAACTGTAGTCATGAAAATAAGTTAAGCAACCATTAATGGAAATAAAAAAGAGTAGAAACACATTCATGTTCAGTATAATGTAAATCTACATAAATCATGGAGCAGAAATAAATCAATACCAGTCAATTTCTACTCTGGAAAATCAGTCTGCTCATAGCACATTATTTCCTGATCTAATAATAAAGCAAAGGCCTTAAAGTGATTCATTCTGAGCACATGGAATTGATGCAAAAGACTTGTATGTAGTGAGTCATTTTCTAAAATCTGGTAGTTTTTTGAGAGGCAGGTAGCACTCTCCTCTTCTGAAAAATAAAGTTTACGTAATGCCACATGCTTGCAAATATTATGGTCTTTGGCCTACAGGCAGTGGGTCAATTCCTGCCACTACTTCACGCAGTGGGCCAGAACAAATTACTAAACCTGCCAGTGCTTGGGTCATGACAACACATTATCTGTGTAAATTGCCGTTTAAACGTGTTCACTGCAAAATATTCTAAATTAAATAAAGAATAAATGTTGATTGGGTTAAAAACATGTCATATGATTTTTTTCCATTCTAGTTACTAGTAAACCCACAATGGACAGCAGATAACTTTTTCACAAGGAGGTTTTTAATTTATATGTACATAATGTATAATTTTTCAATTCAGTTTAACTGGATAGATTATCAACTGATCTATTTTGAACCCTATTTAATTTGCTCACAGAATTTCAGATGACATGAGCCTATTCAGTTAGCTCTAAGCAGAAGAGAGAGGTCGAACATGGATGAGGCACATGTGCATCCCACTTTCATGTACCCACATTCACTCACAGCAGGCAAATCTAACCATTTCCCGATGGCTTTAAGATGTAGTAGTCAAATTAGAGTATTGGAGAAAATCTCCCACAGACAGGGAAATACCATGCAAGCTACGAGTATACACAGACAGTGATTAAGCCTGGGAAGCAGCAGCACTGTCAGCAGACCCATAATGACACTGCCCATCGATTCATTATCACTCACTAAAATTTTGTATATTTTTCATCCTTTCCCAATGTAAACAGCCATTGTCTAAAATTACTAGCTCAAGGTGTTTTTGGGTGTTTGACAGAATCCCTTCAAGCTACATACTACTGAAATGCCTGAACAAAGCAAGGTGAACTGGCTTAAAGAAACATTTCTTCCAAAACTCTATCAATGACAAGACGTCTGGCAGGCTAATGCATGCCCATTTTAATGCTAAATGAATGTTTTCCAAGAGTACTCTAGAGATATAATATGTTTTAAAGGTTTAGCTCTGTTCACTATTATTGGGCAGAGTATTCCCCAGCAGCAGGGCACACTCGTGCTCACAACCAAATATCTTGAGAATGTGGGAGGAAATTAGGATATAGTGGTAAAACCTACAGATACATGGAGAGGCCAGTCAAATTTGGGTCTATAAAATATGGGTTTTAAGTATCAGTAATACTTTTATTTAGGTACTGCAAAAATGCTTTTATTATTAAAACCTTAAGAAAAACTTCTTTTAGTCTTCATAACATTTATAATGCACCAGTGGACTGGTTATTCATCCCTGTGCAATCTGTCATATTGACAAGATGGTAAAATAATATGAATGAGTCACAGGTCCAATACTAAATATGTAATATCAAGAGAACCCCCTCAGACGACTCCAAAGTGAAGTTTTGTTAGCAAGTCACATTGCAGAGGTGATTACTGATGCTTTGTAAGTGTTATCAGGACCCAAGGAAGTGTATGATAAGTTCTTGTTATATAATAGTAAACAAGTAATCTGCACATTTTTGCAGTACCTAATCTATAGTGTTACAGAAACATCTCAAAGGTACATTAACCTTCACTAACGCATTTCTTGTTCCACATGCCTGCTGTACTCAGCATATGCAAGTATTTCCTAACATTTTACCAAATGTGTACTTAACCTCCTTAGCATTGGTCCAGAGTATCAACGGTATAGACACATCTCACATAAGACTCGAACATTACTCGGGCTAGAAAATGTGCCAACAGTGTTAGTGCCTAGCATTACTCGGGCAACAGTACAGGCTTGTCTTGCATAAGCGTCAAGCCCGTGAGTTACCTGGGCAATGTGTAGACGCGTCTTCTCCTAGCATCATAATGGAGTCTCATAAGAAACCCCATTGTGAATCTGTCTTCAGGCAGTGAAATTGAAGGTTATTCTGGTGACACTCACAAGTGCAATATGCTGTTCATATTATTATTATTATACTTTCTACCCTTCTAACTTTGTGCTTTTAGTGTAGAAAAGATTAATAAAAAAAATCATACAAATACATTTTTCAAGCCAAAAAATGCAACACTTTTTACATGTTTTTTGAGAAAAAATGTAACACTAAAGAGATTAACTGGCTTTCATCTATGTCTTTTTTTTTGTTGAATAAAAGATTTCAAAGTAACAACTGGCAAAGTCTTTGGGATTTTAAATATTCATTTTGTACAATTCATATAACAGACTGAGTTTTTTTTTATTGATTATACAAAATTATGCCACCAGACAATTTCTCTTCTAAAACAATTGTGCCCTCTCCCTTAAATGTTAGCTCTGCAGCTACTTTGCAGGTTGAAAGTGAAGAGTTGCGTTTAGGAAAACTACCTGATCAGGTATGAAAAGATTGTCATCACTTGTATACTGTGTTTTGTATCTACCTATACACATAATAATAACAACCCTATAAACCTACCTGTATCAGACGGCTGCACTGGGCTGATTTCTAAATGTGTGTTTTAAAGCTTTCATTTTGCACCCTCACAGAACCTATCGCAGTCCTACTTGTCCCTGCCCACCCACTAAATGTTTTGTTCCACAATAAAAGTGTGCTTCTGCACTTATTTACGTCAACAATTGACCCAAACTGATGGCTATTCTATTCCAGAATTTTAATACATAAGTAAACATTAGGTACTTTCCTTTCAGATCAACAAGAATATCAAATTATATGTCAGATGTTCCCTTTAGACATTTTAGTGGCTTTAAATCACCAAGTTTAGGAGTTTTTTTCAATGGCTTGAAGCTTTTTCAATGTTTGTGATGCTCTTGTCACCTGTATCAGCCAAAACTCAGTTTCACACAAATTTAGGAATACCTTAAACTGTAACAAGAGTGTTTACCAAAGTCTTCATCCTCAGTGGCTGCTTTGTTGGCAGACATTGCACAAAAGATGTAAAAATAATGAATCAGGTTACCTTTATTGAATTTATGCAACAAAAAAGAAATCATTTTTAAATGTTTCAGTGCTGCATTTTATTTTTGATGAGATGTTCCCAGGCTGCAAAACTAAAACCATGTACCCCATCTACAAAGTATTATGTTGGTTCCCACAAGCATGTAGATCAGGAATATAACTTTCCAGTGCCTATTAGTTATTCTGTAAAGTCACTACAAAAATGGATATGGTGCAAGTAGTGAGAGTGGCTATCAACTAGTGAGAATAGCTTAAGTGATTTTTGAGTTTAGTGCATTTTCTCAACAATAAAATTCTCAACATATCTGAAGGATTACTACCATTCCAAGTTAGAAAATATGCCGGCTGTCTTTTCCTCTATTTTATGTAAGTACAGGAAATGTTCACTTATATGATCATTCCTGGCTTAGTAGTACACTTAAAGTCATCTTAAGTATATCCTACTGAGTTCACTGAAACAATTATACAAGGATGGTCTTAAGGTAAGGTAAGTTTTTTTTTTTTTAATAATATACACGTTAATGTGTGCAATTTCTTCCATGAACTTTAGTCATTTTGGAATATATATGAGATGACTTCAAAATATAATATTTAACATGTGTGGCTTTGCAATGACTGAGTGTTATTTCATGCCACCATATTTATTTTTAAAGCTAGTGGTTAGGGTTTTCAAAAAAATTCAGTAAATTTAAGTAAGTATTCCTTTCTGTCTAAAACTGGACTCCTTATGCCACACCATTGTTGATTTCTAAACCTGATGAGGTGTGGGAACACCATACAAAGTAAAGGTTTGATAATCCACTCATAAAGTGAATGCAAACTTAATCCACATGTCTAAAGGTATGGCAGTTCATTGAAATTCCTCTCTTTAAGAGCTTCCTTATGTGTACAAGTGATGTTGTTCACTCTTGTAGC
This sequence comes from Polypterus bichir lapradei, assembly GCA_026402145.1. Classification (NCBI taxonomy): domain Eukaryota; kingdom Metazoa; phylum Chordata; class Cladistia; order Polypteriformes; family Polypteridae; genus Polypterus; species Polypterus bichir. The sequence continues at coordinate 4,062,269 of JANRMT010062808.1, forward strand.
AGCATTGCATATACGTTATAATATCATTCTGACATAAACATTGAGATCTTTTAATGCAGGCTCTAGGGCAGGATAGGCAAATGTTTTTGGTCGAATTGCCAATAGTGATTCATATATAAAATCAAGGTGTGATTGCATACTCAGATAATGTGGCTCATATGTTAATGACAAACATTAACTTTAAAAATAGTGTCTCTAAGAAATGGATTAATTATAAAACTATATAATAAAAGCTATTAAGTGCAATGCTCAATGCCAATAAGAGTGTAATTTGAAAGTAAAATGATTTGGCTATGACATTGTTCTTCTCATGCACATGAAACTGCATATATCATTCTATATTAGAGATTCATTCATTGCAAATATTTGTACCTGTTAGTAGGCCTCTATACTTGCTTATAATATAGTAATTGTAGTAAATCTGGCTCACTACTATATTTGCTATCAAATATTAATGCCATGCACATAGTAGACTTGGAGGAGCAGAGGAGGTGGCTCGGGCATCTGATCAGGATCCCTCCTGGACGCCTCCCTGGCGAGGTGTTCCAGGCACATCCAACCGGAAGGAGGCCCTGGGGAAGACCCAGGACATGCTGGAGGGACTATGTCTCCCGGCTGGCCTGGGAACGCCTCAGGATTCCCCCGGAAGAGCTAGAAGAAGTGGCCGGGGAGAGGGAAGTCTGGGCATCTCTGCTCAAGCTGTTGTCCCCGTGACCCAACCTTAGATAAGCGGAAGAGGATGGATGAATGGATGACATAGTAGACTTGCAAAGTTTTGGAAACAAAAACCGAGTAATGTACAGTCTATAGAAATCAATCACAGCTAACTGATTTAAGTTCTCTGTTACACTGGAATCAGTTACTTTCAGCTCCAAGATTTCTGAAACATTGGTCACATTAACTGAAAAAAGAGATACAAAATTGCAAAACCTGTCTCACGGATCTTGAAAGTGAGATTCAAACTTATGACAATGGATAGCAACCTGAGCTGCACCTCTTCCTGATCACTGCTCCATAAAATTGTAAAAAATGAAGGGGCTTTTGTTGTTGACTTTGATAAAAGTAAAGTTTTAGAAAATCTGAAGAAGAAGAAGATAAATCAATAGCACTGTACCAGAATTAAAATGAGCTGTAACTATCCTCCTCCTTTAGACTAGGTGATGACGCATCTGAAAAACACGCATATTGCTGTAAGGCACATTCGTAATGCCACTGCCGCAACCTGCATTTTTCTCTTTCTTTCATCAACGCATAGGTTGAAAGACAAGAATAATCCATTTTGGTCCATCTGCCTTTGTGTAACACTTTCCCCATCTAAACTTGTTCTTTCAAATTTGTAAACTCCATTGTTGATAGTGATCTATTCACAGATCCAGAGTCACACCCAAAGTGCCACTACCAACCAAATCAATCACTGATTAACTCAACCATGTGCAAATTCATGTTCTATACCAATGGACAAACTAGAGAAAGCAGTTATGGAAATACACACTTACCCCTGTATTTAGCAGCGCTACAAACTCTGTTTACTCATATTGTAAAACCTTGGTTTATTTAATTATCTTGGATGACACTGCATGTAAACTTACTACTGTTACAGGAATAAGGGGGTACACCATATGGTAGAATGGTGTAAAGACAAGAACCTAGTCCTTAATACCACCAAAACAAAGGAGATCATTGAACTAAGAAGTCAAACAACTCAGTGCCCTCAACATTTATAAAAAGTATTGGAATGTACGCCAACTCTCAAGTTCCTTGCACTTCACATAATAAAACACTGACATGCACCTGTGCCTTGGCCTGTAGCTTGCTCATTCTTAATCTAGGGGATGTTGGCAACTCAGTATTACCGTTCAATTCTACTAGTTTATTTTTAATTCTTTTACAGTTATACAGACGCTGTTAGTGGTTGCACCACATTTAGTATCTTACTATTAAATATAGCACCATATCACTACACAAACTCTTATTCTAAAACCCCAGTATGTCAAATGTTTTATGTGCCAATGTTCTAATATCGCTGAAATGATTATCATCTGTTTCTAAAATTGTAGTTTTACCTTCAGTAGACACAAACTGTTCTATCGGTTATTTTTTTACATTAATTATATAGCACATTTTCGTATAAAATACACAACTCAAAGTGCTTTACAACAAGCTCCAGAAGTGAAATTATCATTACAAAGAATACATTATACAATTTGTCACTTTTAACCTTCTGGGAGTGGCTCTTAGCAGTCTAGGACCACTGGAAAAGATCAGATATCAAAAGTATTATCATATTTATGATCTACAACCTCAAAACAGTTTAAAACAATACTCCACGTGCTTATATTTCTGATACCCATTTTTTCGTAGTTTTGGGAAAAGGAGTAACTTTGACACATTGTATTCCAGTGTGAACCCCTGGAGTCAATTGATGTGGCATACACATCTTTGCTAAAGACATCTAGTGGTTTTGTCTTTAACATAAAGTTGTAATTTCCTGCACAAAATCTGGTCTAAATAATGGCTTAAAAATAAGGGTTTTTTAGGTCTGGAGAGCCACAAATAAAGGAGGGGGCACCCCAGAAAGCTTGACATCTTGCATACCTAGACATCAAGGTGAGTTGAGCAGTATCTCTATATATATAAAATCCAATGTTTGTTTGTCTAGCTGTAAGTCTTTCCACTTCTCACGAGAGAACTACTTAACAGATTTAGATCAGGTGTTTTTCTATAATTTACTTGAACATTCTGGTTAATTTTGCGACTTCTCTCATCGTGATAAGTATCATAGTTCGCTTGCAGGAGCGATTTATTTGTGCTAATCCGAGAGACAGGCTGCGGTACCAGGGGAGGGGGAAGCCTGACATCAGGAGTGGGGAGCCGGGCAGGGCTCTCCTCACACTTGTGCCAGCCTCTGTTCGAGTCAATCTACCACTTACCACGTTTTGGAGCGTGCTGTGCCTTCGATTAGCTAGTGATACCTGTTTGTTTATTGATTTTTAAAGTTTGTTCTGTTTTGTTACTATGTGTGTGGAGCTGCGCAGAACAGCTAGTATTATATATGGTGGTTTTCCTTATACTGGTAAGTCACAAGACACCATACAAAAAAAAGTGAAGTAATTTTAAATTATTCATAAGTAACTCTTATGAACACAACATAAATGGTAGAGTATTTAAGTAAAGATTAAATTGCTGATTTTAAAGTCTCCAACAATTATAGCAATAAGTCTCACATTATAGTCAGTTGACCAGAGAAGACAAGAAAATTAAAAGATTTCACTGACCTTGTATTTTGAATGTTTTTACTTATGGCCAAAAGCAACTCACTTATTCAGTAACCACAGAGTCAACTTGATAAATGGACAGATCTGTAACTCAGTTACCAAAGGCCTCTTTAGGCCTGACCCTGCTCCACAGGCTTTAAAAGGAGAACATCAGGCTTTTGGTAACTTAATTTCTATGGGATCTGTAACGGAGAATTCAATCACAATCCTGATTTCACACAGGTTAAACCAATGTATGGATTACTTGGAAGCACATACTGAGCTGCTACTCCAGATCTGCTATGTCCATTGCCTTGCTATGCTGTTACTTAAGGCTACTTTAAGCTCCATTCACTTTAATACTTCAGGGGTTTATAAAATTTATGTTGGCACTCGCACTCCCGCACTCTAGAAAATGAGTCTATGTTTGAACAATAAATATAATATATATATATATATATATACCTCCATCCAGAAACCAGACACTCATCAAAGGCTATAGGAGGCGTTTAGAGGCTGTTATATTTGCAAAAGGAGGCTCAACTAAGTATTGATGTAATATCTCTGTTGGGGTGCCCAAATTTATGCACCTGTCTAATTTTGTTATGATGCATATTGCATATTTTCTATTAATCCTGTAAACTTAATGTCACTGCTGAAATACTACTGTTTCTATAAGGCATGTCATATATTAAAAGGAAGTTGCTACTTTGAAAGCTCAGCCAGTCATGAACAACAATCCAAAGAATTAAGAAGGGTTCCCAGACTTTTTCATATGACTGTATATATATATATATATATATATATATATATATATTATATAGTTTACTGTAGTTTAATGCAAAGAGTACTCAACACGTGTCTTGCCCTTATTTGGGCTCATCAGGCGTACACACTCCACTGAAACCTTGGAAGACAGTGTCAGAGACGAAGTCCCTTTACACTGCGCCATGGCGTGTAGTTTGTTTATTTGATAGCCTGTAGATCACAGTAATTACATTAATAGCATCCGTACAAACAGATCGGGACTCAGAACATGGATGCTATATATATATTACTAGCAGAATACCCGCGCTTCACAGCGGAGAAGTAGTGTGTTAAAGAAGTTATGAAAAAGAAAAGGAAATATTTTAAAAATAACGTAACATGATTGTTAATGTAATTGTTTTGTCATTGATATGAGTGTTGTTGTCATATCTCTCTCTCTCTCTCTCTCTCTCTCTATATATATATATATATATATATATATATATACATAGCAAAATACCCGCGTTTGGCAGCATACATATAAATATATATACATATATACACATATATATATATATATACACACACACACATATATATACATATATACACACAAACACATATATATACATATATACACATATACATATCTACATATATACTGTATATACACATATATATATACAAATCTACATATATATCTACATATATATATTAGGGGTGGGACTCGATTAAAAAAATTAATCCAATTAATTAGAGGCTGTGTAATAATTAATCTTGATTAATCGTATGTAATCGCACATGTAAATTTGCCCCAAATCGCAAATGTGTTTTTTTAATTTAAAAGGGTTTTAGTGGGCGACAGAATCAAATAATAGACATGGACATGAATATTGTAAACTCAAGCTCTTTTAATTTCTGAAAAAAAAAAATGCTTTTAAACTGCATTTGAATTCAAAACAGAAACAAAAATATCATCCCTGGTTAAAATTGGGCAGACTTAAAAATAAAGTGGTAGTTTAAGTACTTTAAGTACATTTTCAGAATGGTATTGTCTTTAAATAATAATAACCAAAATTTCAACATAAAATTTTTCTTCTTAAAAAAATAAGTCAGAAACATAAAAGGTAATTTGACCAACTTAATCTTTAAACTCTGAGTAACCTTAGCCAAAATTATTTTGTACATTAGGCTAAAACAGTGTGATCATTGAACATTTTGTAATTAGATGTAATTAGAATTACTAACGGTCACAGAAGTCCAATGATCCCCAGTAAGAGCCACAAAGTCCGCTTTCTGTAATGCATCTAATTTTGCTTGCTTTTCACTGCGCACAAAACCATGCTTTTATCAAGGCTTCGCTCAGGTAGTTTTTTGAAATTAAATTTTCCTCCGATCAGTCGTAGGAACGCGCTTCATCCGACTGTAACATTTGTGTAGCTTGTGATGTGTGCATCAGTGTAATCGATGTACCAGGAAATCATGCATTGACAAAAGTTCCCCTTTGCTTGGAATTGAAAGTGTGATTAAATGCGTTATTTTTTGTTATGGAGTACATGCATCGAAGCTTCTCAGCTGTGCTTGTGCTAAGAATAGGAAATATTTTAAAAATAACGTAACATGATTCTGCGTTAACCGCATATTTTGTCATACGTCTCAAACCAAGGAGATGTGAGGTTAAAATGAACCGAGAAGTGCACGTACATACTCAGTACTTCCACTCTCGGGAATCGAACCTCGACGTAGGCGATAGAGGCAAAGCCTCTACAATTGCGCCACGGTGTGTGGCTTATCTACAGTATTTGAGAGTATGTAGATCGAGGTATATATATATATTCGCAGCGGAGACGTAGTGTGTTAAGGAAGCTATGAAAAAGAAAAGGGAACATTTTAGAAATAACGTAACATGATTGTCAATATACAGTAATTTTTTGTGAGTGTTATTGAGTGTTGCTGTGATCAAGGATTCGATTATCATTATTTGTTTCAATCAGGGTCGTATTTGTACGATGTGTTGTGTTCAACTTACATTCTGTGTTTGTCAGTCGTTGTAAAGATTAAATTCTGTAATTACAGCCACATTAGCTCCACAAATGAGACACACGGGTTTACCGGCAATGTCAGTAAACATATACTCAGCCTCCCATTGGTTTTTAAAGGCTCTATTTTCAGAATCAACTTTTCTCTTCGGCATCGTGTGGGCTAGCTTCGCAATAACTTGCAGCATCATAACCTAGACTTGAATAACGCGGTAAGTGTTCGGCAAGGCAGCTAAAGCGCTGCATTATGGAATCTGTAGTTTATTGTGTTACCAGCGCTTCATATACCCGGGCCATTAATAACCATAATACAGTATATAAAATGATCTCGCGGGCCGGATATAATTACACGCCTTGAGTTTGACACATATGGACTAAATAGAACTTGAAAAGATATATTTTTTCGTACATCGAGCCCGCGTGCTATTGTGGTTTTGCCTGCGTGTCTCAATAAGTCATCCTCCCCTCGCTCTTACTTTTTTACCATTCATCTAATGAATACACTGAGTATGGCTTTACCAAAACAATCATTGATGGCGAATAAAGTATCCATTATTCGAGTATGTAGATCGGGGTATATATATACATATATATATACCCACGTATCGCAGCGGAGACGTAGTGTGTTAAAGAAGCTATGAAAAAGAAAAGGGAACATTTTAAAAATAACGTAACATGACTGTCAATATACAGTAATTGTTTTGTGAGTTTTACTGAGTGTTGCTGTCATCAAGGATTTGATTATCATTATTTCTTTCAATCAGGTTCGTATTTGTAGGATGTGTTGTGTTCAAGTTACATTCCGTGTTTGTCAATCGTTGTAAAGAAGACAGATTTCATTCATCGATTCGTTTCTTACTGCATCAATAAACAGCTCGTCTTCTTCTTTATC
>JANRMT010062808.1:4081482-4154585 GCA_026402145.1 Polypterus bichir lapradei
GCCCAGGCATAGCTATGTCATAGGTGTATAATTTGAGAACCCTCGAGTTTTTTCTTCTTCAATACCATAAATGGTCTTACCTTTATCCTGTGCGGTTTTTCAATAACCTGCTCCTGTAGATTTCTCCTTTACATTCTCTGGCTTTGCTGCGTTTACTCTAGTTAGATCCACAAAACGTCTAGCTCATGGACTATGACACATTAATCCTGATGTTTATTTCCTCTCTAAGCCATTGGAGTACTCCATTTCATGAAAAAACAGTAGTTGGCCTTGTCTGGAAGATCCCATCATCTCTTCTAGACTGGCAATCACTTTCAAAGTGTTGGTGCTCAAGTGCACCACATCCAACACCATATAGTGAACTCTTAGCTGTCTAACATCTAAAAGGGATTTCCAATGGATACCTGACAATCTGTTTAATTGTCATTTGTATATACTTCAAGTGAATTGATGAAGAAAACCTGCCTTATTACAACAATTTCAAAATCAACTGTAATTTCCTGGCATTATTTAGCTGGTGTTGTGTAATTAGCTCTTGTTTTGAGCTGTGTGCAATAATAGTCCTAGGAGTTCTTCCACGCAACTTTTCCTGTATTTATTACTTGAATTGTAAATTTAAATTATTTTAATGCTGCAAATTCATTACATTTAGAATGTTATCCATAGTTAATTTATGCTGAAGATTACTCACTACATTAGATCTTCTAATGGTGTTCTGCTTATTGTCCCAATAAACAAGTATAAAAGAGTGCTGCTATTATGCACCAAAAATCTGGAATACTTTATCAAAAATGATATGGCAGACTAACACTGTGGATCATTTAAAAAAAAAACTATAAATCCATTTTTTTAATTAAGATTTTTCGGAACTACTTTTTTGTTCTGCTCTTAATATCTAAAACTAGATTTGTATATTAATTATTCCCTTTTTCAATACATTTGAAATCAAATAAATCTTTATATATCTCTGTTTTCTTTTCTGGTTCTTCCACCACCTCATCAAAGTCCTGTGTAGCCAGCTGTTTGAATGAAAGCAGGTACTACAACTTTCTACAAGACCCACTGCGTCAAATCCTCTAAACTGAAGCCTAAATAATAATAAGGAACTACTTATGTTAGGTAGAATGCCCAGTGGGGCCAGGGCAGTTTTTTTGGCCAGGAATCCTTTTTTCCAACTTAAGTGGATTTATGTTTTATGTTTTCTGCCCACTCTGTCCCTCTGACCTTATCATCAGACTCATTTTTAGGGACTTTTCTGTACTGTATATAAGGACTCTACTTCTCTATGATAATGTAAGTGTATATTGTTTTCTTGTGTTATTTATTCATTATTACCCTTATATAATTTTAATTTGTTCTTGTTTGTTTGTAGCTGTTTCTTTGACATCACTGTTGCAGTGGGGTGCTGAGGTGTCACCTTCTGCACTCGGGTCCTAATCCAGGTGGAACGTTGTGTGGTGGGCTATCAGTGTGTGCTAAACCCTTGTAACTCACTTTGAGCTAAATGCTTTGTATGAAAATGCGTTATACAAATTAACTACTGTAACAGCAACAACAATGTTTATGCTTATATTTCCCTTTAGCAATTTTCCATCCATCTATCCATTATTTTTCTCAATTTACTTACTTACTAATTTATGACTGCAGAGAAACAATGTCAGTTGCAGATAAATGAGACAAAAGACAGGGACCAAGCCTGGACCCAGTGGTCCATAACAGGACACATTCATAGAATCCCATACACTGGAACTGTTTCAATCAACACATTAACCTAAGATGGAAATTTTGAGATGCTGGAGGAAACCTAAGAACCAGAAAGAAATTCAGAAATTCAATGGGCATGGGAAGAGCAAGCAAACTCTACACTGAGAGAGACCAATTGTGGAACTGAATTGAGGTCTCTGAATCAAGTGTGAGGTTCTGGTTCACAAATAAATGGGCAGCAGATTAATTATCTGGGAAACTTTCCAGTTCAGTTGCATTAAAATAAAATTTACTTCCTGAGAAAGGTTCTGTGGTACAACACTAGCAAGTCTGCTACCAGCCCCTCTTGTTAGGGATTGTTTAGTAAAAAAACAGAATTAAAGGTTATGAATGAAAGCTTCATTTATCATGGCTGAACGCATTCTGAATCCGGCGGTTCACTAAACAAAAACATTTCAGAACTGGCCCTAATCACGAACACGGGATTGTTCTGACCAGGCTCTTTTACAAAGCTGGCGTGACCAGTTGGTAATTTGACATAGTCGAAGGGGCAGAAAAGTATTATTTTTCAAATGTGGTAGAGCATGTGTGCAGCTTTGGATTTATCATAAGGTGACAATAAATTGATAATGCATTTATTCATTTTTTATTGCCTTCTGGATTTAATAAGTGACTTTTTTCACTGCTTACACAGTGCATGGTCAATATATGAATATCCACAAGGAGTATTCAGGGTTTGCCGAACTGCCAGCTGTGGAGAACTGTGGAGGTCTAGAAATTACTGTGTGAAGCCATTATTGAAGAATGTACTCCAGTATTCACTGTTTCCTATAACAAAGGAAAGCAGCCCTAGATAGCTGTTGATACCACTCTGTATTTTTGTCTTCATAATACCATCATTGTGCAGCAACTGCTAAAGCAAGTAGTCTTCTTCATGTATAAATTTCTGTAAAGCCGCTAAAGTGTGTACAGAATCTCCACTTATATAATAAAACAGGCAAGGTGCACCGCAGAGCGTATCTGAGCGACTGCAACTGTGCAATCGGCACATCTAAAACCCTTTAAGTGCTGTCTTTTAGTATAAACACAAGCAGGGGGAAAGAAAAGCACTTTTTCATTTTTTTCTTCCTAACTAAGCAAACAATCACACCTGCCACGTAATTTCAGAACATCACAACGACTCCAACAGTTTTCTTTCTGAATTGTCATCAGGCGAAATGGATTCCAGATGTTAACTTTTGTGGAGGTTACACATTGAACCTCTCTACACTTTAATGCGCTGGACATTTTAATTGAAACAAAATAATTAGTGCATTGTATTTATTTTTCATTTAACCTACAACACCAAATGTACACTACTCAGCAGGAAAAGTAAAGAAAAACACAGCAAAAAAAAAACCTTCCCATTAAATGCAGTCTATAGCCATGAGTCTAATGTGCTTAATGCTGCTCTGATGCAGCACATAAATATTAAAAAACAAGCTTCATTGTTTTTGCAGTTCAGTTTGCCACAAAAAATACTTCCAGTGTCTTTTGACTTTTTTAGTCATATAAAAGTCTAACAGACAGCTTCCTGGCCTCGTTTTACTGGCCGTGCAGAGCTTTTCTGTCGCTTTTTTGCAAGAAATACTGTTGATCTGTTATCAGCTGCCTGCCTCATGCTGGCTACTTGAAACAAAACTGAGTGAAAGCCTGGCCCTTTAACATTAAATGGGTTCTTGCCCTTTGTTTTGTTTGCCAGACAGTTTTCTTTTCTTTTCTAACAAGAACGGGGGCTTGAATGTACACAAAACCTACATTTCCGGGACTTTTGAAACATTCTGGACCAAAATTACACATAGTGCCCAGACAATGTTACCCAGACAGCATTATAAAAATTTAATGAGCATTCCGTGCACTAAAATATATCCATTTGCACAATTTAATTATATGAGAACAGCAATTTAAAAAACTTCAATAAATAAGGAATGTGTAATGAAAGTTAAATAAAACAGTCAAAGAAATTAAGTGGATCGGGCATTTTTTTTTCTGGAAATAGAATAAAATACTTGGCCCTTGTGGTTAAACAAAAAAAGGAGAAAACAAAACACACACAATAAACTAGCACATATTTTTTCCATCTCATGCCCACTCTGCTACAATATTTTTCTATATCTCTTGGACAATAATCTTTTTGTCTAATAATTTATACTTTTTCTACCTACTCCCAATACTTTTCCCTATAACAAGTCAGTGTTTTTAAAATCTGGTGTGTCTTGAACCCTGGTAACATATTCTGTGGGTTTATCCATTCTGTCCCTAGATAGATAGATAGATAGATAGATAGATAGATAGATAGATAGATAGATAGATAGATAGATAGATAGATAGATAGATAGATAGATAGATAGATAATTTACTGTTTGCTTTCATGTGCCTTTGCCATGGTTACTCACTCTGGGCAGCCACCTGTATCATTTGTGCCACTTACCGGTCCTACTCTAAGGCTTTTAATGGCCACAGTCTGAACTTCTATTCAGTTTCTACCCAGTTTGTCATTCTATAACATGCACACTGCCATCTCAACCTTATCCCAACTGCTTATTATTTGTGGGACTACTCAAAGACACTTTAAAAAAAGATGTTTTACATGAGGTGGTACATGCACAGCTTCCCATCTGACCAAGAATATTTCTTTTTCTGAAGGTGTACAAAAAGCATGATTGTTGAAAAGTTTATGTTGATATGTTGAGTTCTGTATTGCAGTTGTGTATATTTTAAAAAATGTATACCTTTTGGTGATAACCCAGTCACTAATACAGTATCTGTGATTGTCCCATTTGTTTTAGTAGGTTAACTGGAATTTGTAAATCTGTGCCACATAACTGTGGACGTATGCCTATTCAGGCCATCTGATAGACTGACTCTCTGTCCAGGGTGGTTTCCTGCCTTGTGCCCCCATGCTGCCATTGTAGGCTAAATCCCTCAGAAGTTTTGAATTGGATTAATCTAGTTTCAGAATGGAGGTGTTTTATTTATGTATGTTTAGCTACACAAAAATAAGTGTATATTAGGCTCCTAGCATCACCGTCCAAATCCAATGTCTCGGCCAACTTCTCCAGTAAGACTCTGCACTGCTTCCATGACAGTCTCCTTTCTACCATCTCTGGGTCTATTGACAAACTTTACAAAATTTTTGTGCTCCAAGATCGATCACCCTATTGTAGAAAAATGGGTTATTTCTCATCAACAAATTGCATTTATGTTTTTATTAATCAGTGTTATTGCTCATGGGAGTTAATGTTGTAAAGTTTAGCAATTTACTGTTATTGCATTGTAGTTGTTCATTTTTGCAGCTGGTCTGAAAACACTATGAAAAAATAAATTGACCCAAATTAAAAAAATATATATTACTGATGTAAAGGCTTGTTGTTTTAATCATATGTGAAAAAGAAGCATTTTATCTAATTCCTGTGATAAATTTGCACTGCTTTTGTTAGCGTACCATATTTGTGAACACGTTTCACAGCCTGCTGCCTCTATATTACTGTCGCCATAATGTTGAACCTATTGTTCCTAAAAAATATTTAATTTTATTGTTTTATAGTTTATACTTTCCTACAGTCAATTAACACATAAAATTCTACAATGTGAAACAAAGCAGAGGCATATTCTAAATCTAAAAGATTCATGATCGTTATTTATACAAATGGTTTCCTAAGAAAATATAAACTCATGGTGAGTGAATAATTATTGAATCAGGTTTTTTTTTTGTCCTTCATTACTTTCATTTTTTATTATTTTGTATAATGGGGGGTCCAATGTGTATCCCCTCAGAAATAAGTGCTGGGCCCAATCCTGGACAGCGGGCCTAGCCATTGCAGGGCATTTTCAGTGTGTGTGTATTTTTTATTTATTTTCAGGTTAAAGCTTTCATGTTGACCAATAATAAATAGCTGATTTAAATATTTTTCAAGTCCGTATTTTAACACAATAAAATATGAAACATTCCAAGGGAAGTTTAATGCTTTAAATGCTATAGTCAAATATTTCCAAAGTAATCCACAGTAATCCTTGTGCTTGTCTGCATAGAGTAATTTGTAATTTATGAACTGCTAATTAAGATGAAGCTAATATAATGTAATTATAAGGTAACACCGCCTGAACTGTTTAACTGCAGCCACCTCTGTCACATGTGTCCTCATGGCCGAGATTATGAAAAGCCAAACCCCATGAAAGAGCTCAGGGGGCCTAAACTCATTAAATAATTTTGGAGAAAGGAGTCAGAAGTAGTAAAACCTCAATGACAAAGAAGCATTTTGTGGGAAATATGTAGAAGATCAATGGTGTTTATCTAGGGTGGACACGTAATCAGATTTATTTTGAAAATAATTCCCTGCCATACAGTTTAAGCCTCAGCCCCACTCACCAATTCAGCTAAAAAAAAAATCACCTGCGTTAAATCTCTGTTAGTTGTGGACCTAGTTGTGACCTGAACTGTTAATTATATAAAGAAGGTGGGCACATTTTTTTCTTGAATTGTGCACTTTTACATATTTTGTGATAGGACTAAAGATATAAAATGGAAACATCCTGCTTAATATCATACCATGCCAATTTCAAAGCCTGCTAAATCCTGAGCGGCATCTCCTGCTTAATATTAAAGAAATATATGTTGTGCTTTTTTCAAATCACGAGCATTATTGTATTATACCATTGATGTGCCGTAAAATTACCAAATGTAAAACGAAAATTAGTATAATCAGCTATTTTTTGTAATTCCTGTTATGCATAAGATTCTATCCCTTTAACTTTAATTATCAATAATACATTCAATATGCCAGGTGAGGAAAATTCAAACTTATTGATTCTTCCAAAAAACATGCAAATGATACATTCAGACTTTAAAGTTTGATTCAGAGAATCTTATAATACTAGCTTGGCAACTCTCACTAGTTTTTCACTTCTTTCTCGATGAGAGGATCTCCTTTGAAAAGGTTTGTTTACATTCGTTCCTACAGTTTTAACACAAGTAAAGGATAAACAAACAGGCTTTCTCCCTTACAGCAATGTCTTTCTTTCCTGCTCACTCCTCTGAGGGCTCAGCAACCTTTAAAGTGGCTTGTATTGTTTCTCCTCTGCCGTCTCAGTGACTTCAAAAACTTTCTGTTTGCAGCTGATGTACTTCTATCAACCAGCATTCTTTATTTCAGTTGCCTTATGAAGTATTGTACAAGCACAACTACAGGTATATGGAACATAAAAACATAAAGATAAAACATACTGCATTTGACAATAATGCTGATATCTAAGTAGTTAGCTTTGATAGTGGTAATCACAAAGACAGAATGTATGCCGTTGATGTACTTGTATTTCACATGAATGTTGTAATATTGTTTGATAGATACATATACAGTCCCATTGCCCTTGAATGACTAATCATTTTCCAACAAAAAGTAGTCATTGACCTCCTTCTGGGTGAGTGAGTATTTTCTGAAAAGTTTAATCTGCAGTTGTCCCTATCATATTAAAATGTATGATGACAAAAATCATTTTTTAATCTTATTAGATTATGCCCCCTCTCTGTCCTTTTCTCAAACACTCTCAGATCAGCATTAAGCACAAAGTAAGAATCAACCATGGATGGCGGCATCAATTGTGTATGCAGGTAGTGTGGTGTAGTGGTTAAGGTTTTTGACCTCAACCCCTAAGGTTGTGGGTTCATATCCCACTACTGACACCATGTGACCATGAGCAAGTCACTTGACCAACCTGTGCACCAATTGGAAAACCAAAAGAAATGCAACCAATTATATCATAAATGTTGTAAGTCGCCTTTGATAAAGGCAACTGCCAAATACAGTAAGTAAATGAATAAATACAGTAATCCCTCCTCGATCGTGGGGGTGAAAATCCACAAAGTAGAAACCATATGTTTGTATGGTTATTTTTATATATTTTAAGCCCTTATAAATTCTCCCACACTGTTTATAAATATTCCCCGCACAGTTATACAGCATAAACTCTTTGTATTCTCTTAGATATTAGGTAAGATTTCATTGAAATGATGTATGTAAACATACTGTTTATATACAGTAAAACCTAAATATTATTTTAAAGATATCGAGCATCTCCGATATCACATATGTTACAGACATTACGATAGACAGGCCACCAGCAATAAATACGTACAATGCAAGAAAAAATGTATACAGTAAATGTGTGTGCAGTGACACTAAACGTACGTACATGTACTATGTACTGTAAGTAGAAAATTAATTATGGTTACTCACCAACAATGACACGATGACTTGTCCAAATAACGATGAATTTAGTTTTACTGCACAACAAAGGAGAGCGTTACAGCTCTTCTAAAGGAGCCTCTTAAGGCGACTGTGTAGCACTGCTGTTCTTCTTCCGGCAGTCTTCAATCCAAATCCCTAAAGCAGATTCCATCCAGACTACTACCTTATTACATCCACTTACAACTTGTTTTGCACCCTGGTTAAAAGGACACTGCGGCCGTAGATCTTATATTCTTTTCCTACTTTTTAAATAAAAAGAATCGTAGCCTCATTGATACCGTAATGGCGTCCTACAGCGGTGTAGCTTTTCTCTTCCTTCAACATATCCAAAACTTTTACCTTTTCGACAATCGTTAACATCTACCGTTGGCGCTTGGGCACGGCCCCTGAAGCAGTAGCAGGAGCAGATCGTTTTGGAGCCATAATGAAGGGCTTGACTATGCACAAAGATAAACACAAAAGAGCACAAAAGTTAACTCTTTACACAGCGAAACACGTTGATGCTGAATGAGCGAGACGAGACTTCCTGGTTAACGCTGCAGAATCGGATTTGGCGCTCCGTCACTGAGCCAATCAGCAAACAGGAACTTAATTGCGTGCTCTGATTGGTTAGCTTCTCAGCCATCCGCCATTAGCGTCCCTTGTATGAAATCAACTGGGCAAACCAACTAAGGAAGCATATACCAGAAGTATAAAGACCCATTCTCCGCAGAACCCGCGAAGCAGCGAAAAATCCGCGTTATATATTTAGATATGCTTACATATAAAATCTGCGATAGAGTGAAGCCACAAAAGTCGAAGTGTGATATAACGAGGGATTACTGTATGTACAAAGTCAAAGTAGTGATTCTCACATGCCTCTTACCGGGCCTATAGCAATTTAGAATGGGACCTCATTCAGAAAGTCTAACAACCTTTTTGTTGCTTCCTCAATGATTCCACTCACCACAGCATTTTAAAAATCCAAATTGGAAAATAAACTGTGTTTGATGATCAGATATTATGAAGGGAACAAATACAGACAGCAAGGAAATCCTTCCTAATTCAAAAATATGTTCTGTTTAACCTCACTTGCATAAATAAAAAAGCTGGTTAGCACGCCAGAACTTTACATTTGTCCATTTTGTATATTTACAGAATTTTCATCAAGAAATGTAGCAGAGGGAGAGGTCAATAAGGGACTGCGAGAGGTGGCAAAACCACCTGACCTCTAGAGGATACATGATCCCAAAAAGAATCATATGGGACCATCTACCCCTTACAGAGCGTAGGTTTGTAGGTGGTTAGATGAGTAGATTGAACTTCTGCACTTATCCTACATCAGTTGCAGCAACATATGTTGTTTAGTCCATGGGAATGTCTCTGTACCCGAAAACGATTCTTGTGTTTATTTTTTACTTGAAAGAACATATAAAGACTTTTTTAAAAGTGACACATGAACAAAGGTGCACCACTTCATGATATCTCAGTGCAGAGCTCCTGTTTAAAACATATTAATACATTATATATATTGTGACCATCAAGGGGTGCACATCTCCCCGAACACAACAGACACAAGCACAAGTTCCAGCACAACACAGGCTTTATTCAACTGTGGGAAACGTTTCCCAGGTTTCCCACCAATGTAGCACAGTCAAAAGCACTAGTCAATACAGCACAATATTCATAGCCAAGAGCAATTTCTTCTCTTCGTCTCTCTTTCCACCTCCACATGTCCCGGCTCAGCTGTTCTCCCTGTGCCCCCGGACAAGGCACCCATATCTGGGAAGGGGGGTTGTACTAACAGTAGGAGCTTATCGATTTCCCTGGCATAGGAAGATAATTGATACTCCCTCTTCTTTGATTATCCTATATATGACCCTTTTTTAATAACTCTCTTGATGAGTCTATGATACATTACAAAAAAAAAACTCTAGTGTAAAGGCTTTTTTTAAGAAAGCTGAACTTCATGAAAGTCCTACAAAAGCCCATAAAATAATCATAGATAGATATACAGCAATTGTATATGGTACTTTTTAAAATTCAAAATCCTGAGTAATGATGAGATTTTCCCAATCTGAAGGTGCAAACGCTTCATTTACAGAAAGACACAAGGATTAACCCAGAAATTTGGCAAATAAAGCTGAGATTTCTTTTATGCTATACTATTTAAGATTAAACTCTTTTTTGTAATTTAATCTGTGCTTTACTTCCTCTGTAATTCTTACAGATTATTGGCAGTTTCCTCACTATGCCAAAACAGCTTTTCCAATACACATACAACAAACACAAAAATACTCTGATTAGATTACTGCGAGGGTATAATTTGTTCTCCACAAACTGGCTGAGAAAGAGCAACACTACACATTTTGTTTCCAAAGGAAGTAAGAGGTCACTTCTCTATAAAACTAAAGCTTAGAAAATGAGACCTCCGCCCTGCCTGCTCTTGTCAGTGTATTTACCATGCTTTCCAATCCTTTTCACTCTGGCAAATCTGTGTGCCGACTTTTTCTCTCCTGGACAACTGTTACTCGTTTCAGTGATCCAGCAGGGCCCAGTGAATAGACCCTATTCAGACACAGCTTCCTGACATGAGAGCTGAGTGAGGCGGAAAGGCTCTCCTTCCTGCCTGCCTCTTTCTGTGCTGTATGGGGGGGTGGTTAGTGAGGAAGACCTCAGCTTTCTCTCTCCTCCAGCTGTGAACAATTACCACATCTGGCACCCTGCTACACTCGCTATGCAAACATCCGACACCTGCTGTGGGGATAATCTGGACACTTGACCATTTGACCTGTTGGCATTGAACTCTGCTTTGCTTTAGGACATTTCACACTTTCACTTTGCAAAGAAAAGATGAGATGAGTTTGATGTGAATGAATGCAGTAAAAGAAGAAAAATGCCCTCAGGAACTACTGGTAAGAAGCAACTCTCAGCAGAAAGAAATGAATCCGTAAGATAGGTGGAACAAAACCCAGTTAAGATTCTTCAGCTTCACTCAGACTTTCTGCCACAGAAACTTTGAGTTTATACTTGCATTTGCATTAAAGCATGTGCAAGGGTCAGAACTTCCTTTAATTTTATTTGTAGTGTCCTAAACAATTTTCTATCTATTCAAAAGCAACCAATCCTAGATACCCAGATGCCATTTCTGAAGTACAAAGCATCAGAATATTTTTAATGTCTTTCCTCTAAACAATCAATCTATCGATTACTTTTTGATTTGAGCCCTCACCCACCTATTGTATATGAGGGAGGAGCGAAAGCTTTAGATTTGTCAAAAATTTTGATCTCCGTATTTCGACAGATTTTGATGTTTTAGGGTCCCCCGATACTGAAAACATCGATATCTCAGTGATGGGTCTGTGTGCCCAGTTTCTTGAGAACGGTCTAAAGCTAAAATGGCTGAGCGGAAAACTATCAAACTCGAAACTTAAGCCTGTTATGAGATGACGATGTGCTGATTAGTTTTTGAGCCAAATCATGCAAGAGAAAGTGGCACTCTAGAGGAACCCTCAAATACCGTAATTCTGCAATTAATTTTGAATTCTTCTTGTCAAATTGCTATTGTAATGACCTATTTTATGATATTTGAGCTCAGCATCAGAGTGGCAAATCATTGCTGAAATGTTATAAAATAGTTCGGGTAATTTGGTTTCCAGGGTGTAAAGTCTACTTACACTCACGTCTTAATTTTTCATTCTATAAAGTACCATTATCACCACTATCACAAGGTGCTTTAAACTGGTCTGCAGTTTCTTAACCATAAATGATTTGAACAAATCTGCATGAACTAAAAAAGTCACCTGACTTGTGTTCTTATTCATTCAGTGCATTGTTTGCTTCACCAGAGCACAAAATTATAAAATTATCAAAAATCCTGTGGTCACCTGTGTTGGAACATGATGGATACCAGAAATGTTTGCAATTGACAACATCAGATGGAAGCATCACAGGCAGAGAACTCCTCAGATGTCAAGATGGATTGTTGCAAGGTTACCTGTAACAAAAGTAGCCTTCTATGATATGAAATCTGGTCCCTGATATGTATGATCTTTGCAGATTATGTGCAAAGAGGAAGTGAATTTAGCCAGGCCTAGAAACCAAATGCTTGGATTCTGTTTTCTACTTGAAAATTCTCTTGTATTATTTTAAGTTTATGCTGCTCTGAAAATTGTCAATTTAATAACTACAGCAAAACCTTCAGGTTTTCCTTTATGTAAAGTCTAAACTGATTGAACTGCCGTCTTGAACTGCCAAGTCTATTCTAAATTTAGTGGTACTTTATACAGCCTTTGTGGAGGCTATAAAAATGTTTCCATTCCATTCACTGAGTGAGGCCAATGGTTAAAAACAAAGAAGAACTGTAAGATCAGCTAGTAGTATTATAATGTTTAAAGATCTTAATTTGTTTCCTGACCCATACAACATTATTAAAATGTTTCCATAGCTTTACATGTATTTAGGAGAAAACACATATGAACTCTTTGGAAAAGTCTGGATTTCTGCACTAATAGCTCCTAAAATGTGATCAATTCTTCATCCAAGGCACAATTGTAGATATAGACAGGCTGATTAAACAAAGCAGACTCAAAATTATTGTGTGTACCTTTATTGAACATTTTGTTTAATACAATATGCAGTATAAAAACATGCTCTGAGACAACCAAAGATTTGAGACTGCCTTTCTTGTTACATATGTAATTTAAATAAGAGTATCTAAATTGATAACCATTTCTCTGATCTCTTTTTCATGCATTCAGCTTCTGTTATCTCTCTTTCACTTTTCTAATGATCACTATCTTTGTCCCAGGACCCCTTTTGTATGTCGTATGTGGAATGTGCCCAGGTTCTTCATTGTATGTTCTAAGTGAGGAGACAATAGACACAACAATAAGACTTCCAGGAAGCGGCCATGGCCCTTTTAGTTTCCTTTTCCAATTATTTTCTTCATGAAACCCAATGGTAACATTATTTTACATAAGAATATAAGATGCTTGACAGACGAGAGGATAGCATTTGGTTCATCAAGCTTATTGAGCGAGGTAAATGCTAAGTTGTCCCAATGTCTCTTCCAGATATTTTTCAAGTTGTAATTGTATGTCTTTGAGAATTTTATGCCTGTTACGATTTAAAGCACAATTAATACATGCATATTAAATGTTAATTATTGTCGCCAATCGCTACATTCTTAGTCTACTTTTTAACATCTCTTCAGCCTCAGTGCAGTGTTCACATTTTTATTGCAATCTATCAATTAAGATTTCTATAAGACATCCACTGTTTTTATAATTCTTTGTTTGATCCAGCCATCCATTACTTTGCCTTGGTACCACTTCATTTTTCAAGCACTGAAGTTCTACCAGATGCATCCTTCAAATACCTTTTCAGTGATATGCACGTGCTCTGTATTAAAGAGTTTTCATTTTAGCACTCATTGACCGCCTCATTACTTTCATTGATATCCTCCTTTTCCATCCTCTATGACAGCAGTTCCCAAACTGTGGTACGCGGAGCCTTTTCAGGTGGTACGCATCACGGTCCCTAAAATTTAATTTATCTGTGCAAAACCCTTTATGACAAGCCTGTTGTGAGCAAAAACCAATGAAAGTGTTTAAATACAATAATACGTGGATTCCCAAATTTAGTGTGGTGTGAAATTTCGTCATCTGAATAAATAAAACCCATTATTCGAATCAGTATTTAGTTCATTTAACGCTACCAAAATTCTGTTTCGAGGAAGTCAACTTCTACTTTCACTGTTTGAGATTTTGGTCACCAGATGAAAGCACAACGCCAACACTATTTAGTCATCGTAACTCTGCCTCACAGAAACCGCTCACGTTTGTTGATATACGTGCACTGCTGCTGTATCGCATCGTAGTCACTAGATCTAACCACAAACCCGATACCATTTCGTCTTCGGTAACTGCGTCACATAGAGGCTGAAGGCAGGATTTAGTTTCAGGGCGGAATTTATCAATTTATGTACATGCACAAATTTTTTCATTAATTTTATGCATCATTTCTTCCAATTCTTTAACTTTTATTCAGATTTAGACCCAAACTCCCTCCCTTTCAACAAGGTGCGGGTGGTACGCAATGCAACTCACTTAACCTCAGGTGGTACTTGACATCCAAAAGTTTGGGAGCCCCTGCTCTATGACCTTGGCATAACTGGGACTGAACTCAAGTGGTTTGAGTCCCACCTTTTGGACAGATCCTACCATGTGTCCTGGTGAGGAGAGATGTCAGGGGAGCATTAGACATGCACAGGGATCCTCAAAGGATAGGTGCTGGCTCTCTCCTCTTTTCTGTATATACCTCCTCATTAGGCCCTATTGTCTTCTTCTATGGTTTTCCTTACCATTGTTTTATGATTCTTCAACCACAAAATAACAAAAGCAGATGAGGCCCTCAAAAAGGCCCACAAAAAACAAGCCAGAAGCTAGGAAAGCCTGATTGTAGGCAACTTGGAAGCTTAAGGCCTGACTAGGCCCCAAAATGGAAAACAGGCTTAAAAGTAAAAATAAGAGCAAAAAGGCTCAAAAACTCAAAGTATGTCTCAAAAAGTCTGGGGGAACAGACAAGTCCAAAAAAATCTTTATAAAATGTAAGACTTATTCACAAAAATGAGAAAATACAACAAAATACTAAAAAGTCCCAATATAAAATACTAAATCAAAATTCTAAGAAAGATGCAAAAATAAAGAGCACCGCATGGTAGAACTTCTGTATGTCTCAATGATATTGCAGCCTGGGTAATCGAGCACCACCTTTAGCTCAACCTGGCAGAGATGGATCTTCTTGTTATCTCAGCTTGTGTGTCTATTCAGCCACCCATGTCCATCCAGCTCATTATCACTAACATCCACCAAGTCTCTATGCAAACCTTGGGGTCGTGATCGATGACCAGTTGCCCTTCAATGACATGTTGCAATGGTCACTCAGTCTTGCAGATTCATTCTATATAACATCTGCAAGATCAGACCATATCTAACAGAATATGCAGAGCAACTCTTCAATCAGGTTGTGGTCTTGTCACATCTGGACTACTGTAATTCTGTGCTGACAGCAGTATCGCGTGTTTTACCAAGCCACTGTAGATTATTGAAATTGGAGCAGACATCTGGTGTTCAACCACTTCTCTCTTCAGATAACCACACTGACACATCCTTGACAAACACTTGAAGCTTGCCTACAAGTAGCCAATAGGTTGGCTCCTATATACAGTATATGTTGACGCTGAGGTTCTGTGCTCCTTCTTGCCCTCTCTTGTCTGCTGATGAACAGTATCTGGTGATGCCACCTCTGTGTGGTATCAAATCTCAGTCTAGACTGGTTTTTATGTGTAGATTCTGGCGGGTGTAAGGTGGGTCAGTTGCCCACCTTTATTTGAAATTCTGACTCCCTCAAAGCATTTAAGAAGTGTTTGAAGACTTTCTTGTTTGGAGACCTTATGTCTAACCGTTAGGGTTTTGTAACCTAGAAATTGTAACCTAGCTTGTACTTTGTTCCAAACTTTTCACTTGTGATGATCAATTTTGTAATCTTCTCCTGTCACACCTGTTTCCAAACACTCCCCTCAGACTGTTTACTCAATCATGTTGATCTCTTTTATAAGTTTCTTTAGATACAAGCATCTGCTAAGCAAATAATTGTAAATGTAAATGATATCCTTTGTTTAAGGATATAGTTTTCCCTCACCTTTGGTGGAAAGAACAAAGCAATACCCTGCCTAGTTATCAGATAGTTTGCTGGATCTTAAATGACGTTTAAACAAATACGCTTGTCTTCAATTCAGCTTGTGTTGCTCCCAGAGCCTGCTTGGTCTCACGGCACTTCTTCATGTAATGTGCACACCCTCCTGTGAAACTGCTCTGCTACAGGTAACCAATGATTTGCTTATGGCAGCAGACTCTGGACAAACCAGCATATTAATTCTATTAGACCTCAGTGCAGCATTTGACACTGTCAGACATGACATTCTACTGTCCAGAATGGAGAACATGCTGGGTATCTCTGGCACTGCCCTCCAGTGGTTCAAGTCCTATCTGACTGATAGGCAAGAGTTTGTTAGTCTTGGCAACAGCAGACCAAGCTCGGCACCAGTCACACAAGGAGTTCCTCAGGGTTCTGTCCTCAGCCCTCTTCTCTTCTGTATTTATATGCTTCCCCTTGGCCATATTATCTGTAGCTATGGACTGGGTTATCATTTTATGCAGATGATACTCAACTCTACTTCAATGTTAAAAGTGGAATTTCATCAGAGCTTTCTCAGCTCACAACCTGCCTTAGTGAAATTAAAACCTGGATGGAGCAGAACTCTTTAAAATTAAATTGCAACAAAACTGAACTCTTGCAAATTGGGACTAAAATGCAACTTAATAAAATAAGCTCTTTCCCAGTACATCTTGAAAGTGATATCAGACCTGCCTCTACTGCAAAGAATCTTGGTGTCATTTTTGATTCCACCCTCTCTTATCCCACCCACATAAAATCACATTAAGAAACTTTCTTACTTTCACCTCCGTAACATATCCCGTGTTCGCTCCTTCCTCTCCTTTTCTAATGCTGAGAAACTTGTCCATGCTTTTATCACATCCCGCATCGATTATTGTAACTCGCTGCTGGCAGGTGCCCCTTCTAATCTTATATCACAGCTCCAGCTTATTCAAAACAGCTGCAAGAGTCCTCACTCAAACCAGCAGCAGTGAGCACGTAACACCCATACTGCTCCGTCTTCACTGGCACCCTGTGCCTTACAGAATTGAATATAAAATCCTACTAATAACTTAAAAAGCCTTAAATAACCTTGCACCAAACTACATCAGTGACTTTCTCCATCACTATGTGCCTGCCCGCTCACTAAGGTCCTCTGATTCTGGTAATCTTGTTGTGCCCCACACTAATCTACACTCCATGGGTGACAGGGCCTTCAGCTGTATAGCGCCCAGACTCTGGAATGACCTACCAAAATTAATCAGATCAGCTGATTCCATGAATTCTTTTAAAAAACAACTCAAAACTCATCTGTTCGGGAAGGCATTTAGCTCTACCTGACTTTATTACCCTTCTCTCAGTTTAACTCTCTGTCAAGATGCTCATGTAACCTGTACGTGTGTGTGCTAGACCATCAATTGTGTTGTCTGTTAGGCTTTTTTATCTCTGAATTCACTGTCGTAATCTTCTTTATTTATTTATTTGGTTTGTACAATGCTATATACTGTATACCCTGCCGTTCTTTCTTATATTCTGTAAGTGCCTTGAGCATGGGAAAGGCACTATATAAAAGAAAAGTATTAATAATTATTTAATACACAGCAGATTTTTTTTTGCTACAGATCCTTTCACCTGCCTTCACTCCCTGGGCTTTGATTCAGTTCAAATCTGACTTCCTGATACAGAACAGGCTCTGAATTTAACTCAAACAACCTGCAACATTCCAACCATCTAAGGCAGCGTACATCCAAGTTGTGAACCAGGGGACGTTGTTTTAATTGTAGATGATGCTGCACCCCGCAGTTCCTGGGCAATGGGTCAAGTCATCAAGACAATGGCAAACACCAAAGGTGCAGTTAGAAGAGTTTGTGTGCACACCAAAACGAGCACACCGGTCAGATCAGTGAATAAATTGTGCCTGCTTCAAGAAACAGGCAATGTTTGAAATATAATATTTTTTAAATGTTTTTTTGCAGTGTTATTGCTAGTGACCTGAAAACAAGAGTTAATGTAAAAGTAAAGTTAGTTGGTTCATATTGAAGTAAAGTATATTAATAGTATATCTGCTCGTGCATAACCAATTAGGGGCCGGAAATATAAGTGCCAATCTTAGAAAGTTAAAGCTTTGAGTTAGTGTTTGCTTAATTTGAATAGAATATACATTTCTTTCATAGTCATAGACACCAGTACAGTCTTTTCCCCCTGTAAGTTAGCATGAGATAGAACTTTCTTGCTATAATTAAGGTACAGTGTGATAATTGAGTCAGTTGTTGTTTAGAATAGGTCCCAGTGCACAGGGATTTAAATGACTCATTTTCAGTCATACAGTTTTCTGACATAAAATGTAGTTGCGTTTACTCAAAATTACCAACATTCTACAGCTCCAGCTTGTAAATGGGATTCAGCAAAAGCCTGACACGTCGAAATGATTCCACAGACAAAATATCTTCATTTTTAAAATGGTTCAGAAACGTTTAGAAGTGATTTGTAACAATTAGAAATGTAGCAAGACTTATAAGCTTTGAAAAGAACTTCTCTTAAACAAGAACTATTGTCTGGAACAATAGATTGCGGAGATGTTCTTGCTTGCACATTCAATGAAAAATAACTTAGACTTCTCTGGCACTTTAGCATTTTTTGTTTGAAGTTTATCAAATGAAGGCACCAAAGTAGAGACAAAAGTAAGACATAATTCTTAATAAGACAAGGGCAATTTTTTTACCAAGAAAAAACAAAGCAGGAAGAAACAAATAAATCAGAGAGACTAAACTCTGAAAAGAAAATACAGCCTGGAGAGTAGGAGGAATCTTAGACCTTGTCACCAATCCAATTTTTGGTTATCTTACTTGTTAAGATATTCAGCTATTTTAAGATATGAAAATATTAAAATCAAGTTTTTTTTTCTTTGTTTAGCTCTTGCACTGAAAATGTCTGGTCTCCCAAGTTTTAATATTCAAATTGTTTCTCTTTTGAATCACTACATTGGATGATTGACAATCCCAAAAGGTGTTCAATGAAATAGGATTGAGCCTCTTGAAATAAAAATGCTTTTGCCTAATACTTCACGATAACTTAAAGAATCCATACAAAATGAAAACTTCATTCATTTAAAATGAAAACTTGTGCATTAGTAATAGCTTCTTTCTTTAGCACCTCACAATATTCAACTGCTCCGCTATCTCAGTGCAGTTCAGGATGAAACAAAAGTAAAAACAAAATCATCTGGGGTGTAGCCTGAGCCACTAGACTGTGTCTCCATGGCCTCCCCTCCCATTTAATTAATCAATGTCTGCACATTTGCTTTTGATAACACAGAACTCATCCTGTCATTCGTTCTGCTTTCATCTTTGTCTTATGAAAGATCAAAGGATTTAACTCATCTGGCTGTCTCAAAAGTGTAAAATGTTACATGTACAGTAACACATACCAAATTATTTTCCCACTACATACAAGTCATCGAAATACCTGGCCCAGGGGATCAAACAGCTTCCTCCATAATATCACCACTCTTGCCGGCAGTTCATCTCTACCCAAATTTGACAGCATTAAAGCTTAGATCAGTGCTCACTTGACAGCTTTAAACATGGCATAAAGTTTTGTTAAGTGCAGGAGACTGCAGATGGATGGCATACAGTATGGGTGAGTGGGACATATCATGTTTTCTTATGCTTTCTCACAATTTTTCCAAAGTGGTTATAAGTTTCAAACAAATACTACATATAATTTTATTTATCAAAAAGTTTGAATTTTTTTTCCACAAAATGAAAATGCTGTGTGCTAGATAGCAAAACGTTTCCCCACTGTAATCGTAAAATAATGGAACAGCTGGAACCATGGAAAAATATAGATATCTTCCTTTTAAACTACTTTAATCTTTTTTTCAAAAGTGCAACTTTCAGGGTCACTTTCATAAGTGTGAAGGACATTGCCCACCTCACCCACAGTCTCTTTGTCCTGTTTCCATCTGGCAGAAGGTACTGTAGCATTATGAATCAGTTCTGGAAGCTTCTACAACAGCTTCACCCCCTTGGGTGTCTGGACTCTGAACTCTGTGTCACCTACCATCCTCAGATCTGCCCCTAGTAGCTTATTTATATGCAGTGCACTTCTTACACTTGTTACTACTGTTGTTTTTTACTATTAGTCATTGTTAATATGTTGTTTATTTGTTGCTTTCTATTTCAAGTTATTATTATCTATTCATTTGACTGTTTTATTTAACTATTAATAGTATAATATAACTCTTTACCTGTCTTGTACTTGTTCTGTGTTTATGTATATGTTGCACTGCAGTCCTGGTGAACATTATTTTGTGCCAATGTATGCTGCAATATGGTGTATACATGGTATAATAATAAAGCCACTTGACTTGACTTGACTCCATAGAAAAAAAGTATTCCTTAATACCAATTTTATTTAAAATCAATAGGGTTGCATGTGTTTCAGGATTGTAATAGAGTTTCAAACATGATCACAATTAGCCCTTCTTTCTTCCAAGAAGTGTTATCGATGGCTAACCTCTTTTCCAGTTATCTTAAATAATGGCAGAATCACGAAAGAAGAGCTCCTGTATCATCCGTCAGTGTTCAGATTCTAAACTAAAACATCCTTGCCTGAGTTTCAAATAGCATTCCCACTGATGAAACACAACTGTCTTTCCGAAGTAAGATCCTGGATGGCTAATAATTTTCTTGATCTGAATCAAAATAAAACGGAGGTGCTTATAGTGGGTCCATCAGCTAAAGCCCAAATTGGTCTTGGACTTCATGGCTCTTTCTCTGTCTTTTGCAAACCTCAAGTCTGCAGTCTTGGTGTTATCATTGACAGTAACCTCTGTTTTGAGAAACAAGTAAATTCTGTAGTCAAGAGTTGCTTTTTCCAGCTTCGTCTATTAGGTAACATCAAGCCTTTTTTATCTTCTAGAGATCTTGAGAAAGCTACTCATGCTTTTATCTTTTCTCGCCTTGATTACTGCAACTCGCTGTATTCTGGGATTAGCAAATCCCTGATACGCAGGTTACAGTTGGTCCTGAATGCTGCAGCTCACTTTCTGGTTGGGGCAAGAAAGTCTGATTCTGTTTCTCCAATATTAGCTTCTTTACACTGGCTGCCTGTAAGTTTTCGAATTGATTTTAAAATCTTGTTGCTAGTTTTTAGATCTTTACATGGGCTTGCTCCTGCCTATTTATCTGAATTGTGTGTTTTACACCAGCCATTTAGAGTGCTTAGATCTTCTGGTCAGTTGTCTCTTGTTGTCCCTTGTACTAAGTATAAAACTAAGGGGGACAGGGCTTTTGCAGCTGCTGCTCCTCGCCTGTGGAACTCTCTACCTCATTACATAAAGGAGTCGTCTACAATTGAACTGTTCAAAACGAGATTAAAGACTCATTTCTATTCACTTGCTTTTCGTGACCTTCAGTAATACTGATGGTTTCCTCATTGTGATCATATAATATTACTTCTATTTATTTTACTTATGTTCATTTATTTTATTTCTATTTATGTTATTAATGTTAATTTTATGTTTTTCTTTTATTCTATTATTGTAAAGCACTTTGGCCGCAGCATTCCTATGTTGTTTTAAATGTGCTATATAAATAAATTTGACATTGACAGAGAATAAAATTGATCCAGGCATTTAAAAAAGATTAAAGGACTTAATTTTTTTTCATACACATATTTTCTTATGTGCACTTTAAATCTGATGACTACATAAAGTTTATGCACTGCACTAAGATTGATGCTGTGCCTTTTTAACTAGAACTTTAGTATTGTATTGACATGTGAATCGGCTTTTGAAAGGACAGATGCTTGTCTCAGAGTTAATGTATGAGAGTCTGAGCTGAGAGAAAACAGCACAGCTTGTGCCTTCTCAATGGAAATGTATCCATGGAATGGCTGGTGCTGCTGGTCAGTGTATGTAACTTAACGTAACTGCAATATTATTGAATTAAAATTTTTCTGACAATATCTAAATATCAACTTTTACAATGTCAACCATATGTTTAAATGCTCTATGTCCATGCATTTTGTCAGGAACTAAATAATTTGAGTAAAACAATTGTTTTGAAAACTATGCAAGGATAAATAGTTACTGGGCAAACACAGATCAAATACAGTAATTTTTTGAAAGCTGTATATAAAATACAATGACATCTGTTGAAATGGAGCAAGATAAAATTAAATACAAATAAACATGGTAGCTGAAACTGTTAACATAACTTTCATAAGGAAGTTGGTACTTAGAAAGGAATTTCCCCATGAAAATTCTAAAACTTTTGTCCAGTGTTGGTGTTTTTGTTATGCAGTGCTTTCAACAATACTTTTTACATTGGAAATTTTGATTATTGGAAGTGAAAGTAGAGAAATGGAATAAACACAATCCATTACTGGCTTTCTGAGAGGAAGTAGATTTATCCATCTATGTGTCACTTCTGAATTTTTTTAAAGGACTACTGTACTTGGCCAAACACACAGAAATACACAAACATCTTGTGGGAAATTATCAAATTGTGTTGATAAATGCTTAAAATGTGTAAAACCTTGAAACTTGCATTTCCTCTGAGGAGAAAGGAAAGTCTCACACCTGGTGGCATACAGACAGACCTCAGTATGTGCGTCTTGGGAACTGCAGGTCTGACATTGTGGTCAGCAACACAGGGGCGTCGCAGGGGACTGTACTTTCTCCGGTCCTGTTCAATCTACATACATCAGACTTCCAATACGACTCGGAGTCCTGCCACGTGCAAAAGTTCGCTGATGACACTGCTATTGTGGGCTGCATCAGGAATGGGCAGGAGGAGGAGTACAGGGAGCTAATCAAAGACTTTGTTAAATGGTGCGACTCAAACCACTTACACCTTAACACCAGCAAGACCAAGGAGCTGGTGGTGGATTTTAGGAGGCCCAGACCCCTCATGGACCCTGTGATCATCAGAGGTGACTGTGTGCAGAGGGTGCAGACCTATAAATATCTGGGAGTACAGCTGGATGGACTGGACTGCCAATACTGATGCTCTATGTAAGAAAGGTCAGAGCCGACTATACTTTCTTAGAAGGTTGCTCCAGATGTTCTACCAGACGGTTGTTGCAAATGCCCTCTTCTACGCGGTGGTGTGCTGGGGAGGCAGCATAAAGATTAAAGACGCCTCACGCCTGGACAAACTTGTTAAGAAGGCAGGCTCTATTGTAGGAGTAAAGTTGGACTGTTTAACATCTGTGGCAGAGCGACGGGCATTAGGCAAACTCCTGTCAATCATGAAGAGTCCACTGCATCCACTGAACAGTGTCATCTCCAGGCAGAGGAGTAGCTTCAGTGACAGACTTTTGTCACTGTCTTGCTCCACTGACAGACTGAGGAGATCGTTCCTCCCCCACACTATGCGACTTTTCAATTCCACCCGGGGGAGTAAATGCTAACATTACTCAAAGTTATTGTCTGCTTTTACATGCATTTTTATTACTATTTAATTTAATATTGTTTTATGTATCAGTATACTGCTGCTGGATTATGTGAATTTCCCCTTGGGATTAATAAAGTATCTATCTATCAGATACCATGAATTTCAAACCATTGTACAACAGTTGTCCTAAACGTTTGCATTGTTAGTAATTTATGACAGAATTGTTTGACCATACTCTTAGAAACATTAGATGTGTTAAACTCCTTATTAACATCAACAACTTTGTTCCAGTGAAAAAAAGAATGTGTATCTTTTATTGTATCAGTCAGAATCCAACACTTTGTAGCCACTATCTCATTTTTTTAATAATTTCATCATCACTCCCAAACTTCATCAAAACCACCTTTGAAGAAATGGAAATCTTAGAGAGCAAGGTCTGGGCTATATGAGGCCTAGTTTATACTTGACACGAAAATGAGCATGTAAGTGTGGCAGAAGTGGAGGCCATGTATCCAAAATGTCGAATTTCAAGTATTTTCGTGGGTGCCAGATACAACAGGTCACCAAAACACAAGGAAGACATGCAAAACATTTGAAATGCATCAGCTCACTCATGAGAATATTACACTCACCCTTCTTTTCACTGTTTTTGGTCAGTGAGTCTGACACTCCACCTTCTTCTTTTCTTCCTATTAAAATCAGTAATAGCAGGCACAACTCTCCTACCTGCTGATCCCCTGCTGTGACATTATTAGCTATGTGACAGTGACTAAAAGCTGTCACTTATTGACTAGCAGATCATCAACATGACTAACTGAATGGGCTGCAACAAACAGAAATGTCTTTTGGTTGCTTACCATACACATGCTTTCTGTACATGGTAAGTTTAGATCAGGCTTAAGGTGGATTGGAAGATTTGTGATTTCGTCCTGTGTTTTCAAATTTGTTTGTGGTTGTGCTTTGTTGGGTTGGTGTACAGAGCATGTTAGCCTTTTGTTTCGAATTAAGGCCAACTGTGCTTGAGTGAGGGAACAAATTGTTACTCTACACTGCAGTAGTAAGAAGAATGATTCAGATTGCAGAATATGTTGCAAACATTCTTTGTTAATGTTGACTGCAATGTAGAAAATGTTACAAAATTGTTGGAGCAATCCTTGCATCCTTTGAGCGATCCTTTTTAAATCCAGAACAAAATACATTTCAGTAGAAGATCTCAGGATTTAATATCATTACTTGGTGGGTTTAGTCTTCTTGAAGCTTTATAAGCAGTTGTGTTGTAACCTCCAAGATAACTACTAGAATTTCTCAAAGTTACAGTTTCAAATCTCAGAATTAATCGACTAACTTGAACATGCATGGTCAGTCCAGTACACATATTCTTCTTCATAAAAATATGAATGTTTGATAGAAATTTCCTGTAGATATGTTTGGATTGCTAATCAGAAATAAAGATTTGTGTAACTAACTTTGATTCTGCCTTTAACAAAATGATTAATCTTGCTTTCCTAATGTATTAACCCATAACACATGATCTATTTTGCAATTTACAAAGGTTTGCCCAGCACAATCAAAATTAAAATAAAAATCACATTGTCTTAGAAGCAATAATACAGTATAATAGTTAACAGTAAAGAAAAAAATGACTGATCAACAGTCACATCACATTCATTCTAGTTTTTTATTCAGGCTTATTTGTCTAAATCATCATATTTTAAAATTCTTCCCACCTGGCAAGCACTTCAAAACCTTGGAGGATGCAATTGACTTATTTAGAATGAACAATTAGGAGTTTCTTTTTGCTGTTTTCTTAACAAGTTGCTTCATGATACCCTTCAGGGGATTTATTTGAAAATAGAATGAAGGGAGTGAGCAAGCATGAGAGGAAGAGAGGAATGAAATAATAAAGATTTAGAATAAAACCAGAGGGCTAAAAACAAATTCATTTTGTATTATTCCATTACATTAAAACATTAAGAATGTTTGAACATGCTTTACAAATGGATGTTATTTATTTGATTGATTGACTGACTGATTTCATTTTTTTAGAATCATAATCAGATCTTAGAATTAAAAAATATCGGCATTCCCGCATTTGTTTCTTATCTGACATATAATATATTACTCGGTTCAATTCCCTGTATATTTATATGGTGCTCAAGTCTGAAGACAAGCTCAGAGCTCTTACATAAATTCAGGAATATGAACAGAAAAATTCAATACTATGCAACAGAAATTGTACAGCAAGCAGAAATATTCCTTGATATACAAGTGGTAGCGGTACAGTATACTATAATAAACCCTTAATTTCTTATGTTTGAATGACAAAAACTGCATTTGCAAAGCCACCAGTTGTGCCTGTGGTGTGCCATATTCTTCAGGTGCCTAACATGCACTTCATAGCTTTGTGGAGCCGACTTTGGTTAGTTGCTTCATGTATGTGTGTTGCAGCAACTCAATAGCCGCCATGACTAGTGAAGCTCCTTCATTCTTTCAGAATTTTGACAAAAATGCTTGTCCATGTTTCCAGTTATTCTTTTTAGCTGGTGCACTCGTCTCACTATCTGAGATTTGGAGTTAGAAGATGATTCTTTCATTTTTGTTTTAAGCAATACACTTTCCATTTAAAATAAGTATATTTACAAGACGCACACAGAGAGATGTAAGTTAGTAAATTATATACTGTAGGTTAAATGATGTAAATTTGCTTTTTTATAATTATGGAGGATACTCTCTCTTGCATGCTCACTGCACTAACAGTGTTGGAGATGTGCACAGCATGGTCTTCAAGTATGAGATGAGAGCAGGCAGTGGTTCTGTACAAAATGCATTGCTGTATAAAGTGTAGCAGATGGCACATACCAAAAAAATATTGTACATTGAAGAAAGCCTCTGAAGAAGCAGGCGTGGTTGCTCTTTCCCAAAACATGGCAAATTGGAGACCCAAGCCTCCCAAATCCATTCCCAGGCTTGAGGCTTTCTGTTCACAAAGAGCATTCACCCAACTTTAAAGTTGGCTTTGGCCTACATGGACACAAAAGAGGAAAGCCCAGCAAAACAAAACACTCTTTTGATGTCTGAAAATCAAAGTTGTTAATTAAGCGACACAGAAACTCTGTCTTTAGAAAAATAATAAATGTTTATTACAAAAAAATATAAAATACACAGACAACAAAAGAAAAGTCACAAAGGTTTGACAAAAGGGCAATCCAAAGCAAGCTAAGCCAAATACTCAAACTAAAAATGGCTAATCAAAAAACTGAGCAAGAAAAGCTCAAAATCCTGAAAAAATACACAAAACAAGTATTCGCAATTAAACTGTCCAAAGACGCAATGCTGATCTGGAGGACATGTCCTGTTGACCAGGTTTTTATAGGCAGAGGGTCGTCCTCCATCTATATATTATTGTGGCCCCGCGACCTGAAACTCAGCTTTAAGGGGACAGGGCACATGACTAACAACATAAACATTACCAATAAACAAAAAAATATTCAGCATAAAATATACAAAATATTATAACTAAATATAAAAATAACCTAAAAAGCAATTTACATGACATCAAGTCTGAAATTCTGGCTAAACCATAACTATAAAAATATTTATTCATAAAGCCCATAATCCAAACTGAGTACTCTTAAAAGCAGAGAGGAAGTCATACACTGTAAGGAAAGAGAACTGAAGCAAAACCACATACGTCAGGAGAAGAAAAAAAATCTAACATTGGAGTGAAGGAGCATAAAAATGTGAGCACAGCAAGAACAACAAAAGAAACATGTATTTCTTTAACACACACAGGATGTAGCCCAAAATGCTTTACAAGATGTCAAAGAAAAATTTGCAAGAAAAAACACAAATCAAAATTAGAATAATAATAAATAACAAAAGTAAACAGTAGAACAGTAGTGTCCTTATGCAGAGTATTGTTTTTTAAGTCTGTAAAGATTAGTCAGACGATAAGATCAGATGGTGGGGAAGAACAGCAAAAAATATTTAAAACTCCTGATACAAGGTGGTGACCCAAAAATTCCTGAAATTAGTCAATAGCACAAGAGTAGGGTATAGTTATCAGCTATGCTAGATATTTTATGCTTAATCTTGTTAATCAGTCTGCCAAGTAGCATTGTGCTGATTTGATCAAGTGTGTATTTCTGGCATCTATTCTACAATCATGCATGTGACTTCAGTGATTTCTTTTCTCCAAGTTGAAAAAAGCACATTAGGTCATATCAAATATGAAGGTGACGATGAACACATTTTCTTACAATGACAAACTTGTTAATGAAAAGTTCCATCCATCCATTATCCAACCCGCTGAATCCGAACACAGGGTCACGGGGGTCTGCTGTAGCCAATCCCAGCCAACACAGGGCAAAGGCAGGAACCAATCCCAGGCAGGATGCCAACCCACCGCAGTAATGAAAAGTTTTCCCAGTGAATAGATGTTAATCAGCTACATTACACTGAACTGCTAAGGGGCCTGTGGGAAAACAACAGGACAAAATGTGGTGCAAAACTGTATTCTGCAGCATGACAATGCACCTGCAAACACTGCTGCACCATGACAGCACACCTGCTCACATACCACTGTCAGTCAAAGAGACCAAAAACAATGAAGTTGTTGCTTTGCACCCCTGAATTCAAAAGATCTCACTTCCTGGGATATTTTTTCTTCCTAAATTAAAATTGAGATTGAAGGAGAGACAATTTAAAACTGTGGAATAAATCTAGGGAACAAAAGAGCATAATGTATTTAACAAAAATATCTGAGCTTTTTATTCCATCCAGCTCTTGTGTCCAGTTTCACACATTCTTTTAATTCAACCTGTTTAACAGTACAGTAATATAAAACTGTAACTATTGTGCATCCTTTTATGTGCAAATTATAATGTATGTGACCAAATGGATATTAGAAAAGTAGAACAATCTAGACGTGAACAGGCCATTCAGACCAACAAGGCTCACCAGTCTTATCTACTGAATTCTTCTAAAATAACATGAAGTCTAGTCCTTAAAGTCCTACTGTCTTCCATACTACTTGGTAGCTTATTCTGTGTATCTATGGTTCTCTGTGTAAAGAAAAACTTTCTAATGTTTGTGCGAAATTTACCCTTAACAAGTTTCCAACTGTGTCCCCGTGTTCTTGATGAACTCATTTTAAAATACAAGTCTCGATCCACTGTACTAATTCCCTTCATAATTTTAAACACTTGAATCATGTCACCTCTTAATCTTCTTTTGCTTAAACTGTAAAGGCTCAGCACTTTTGATCTTTCCTCATAACTCAACCCCTGTAGCCCTGGAATCAGCCTAGTCGCTCTTCTCTGGACCGTTTCTAGTGCTGCTATGTCCTTTTTGTAGCCTGGAGACCAAAACTGCACACAGTACTCAAGATGAGGCCTCACCAGTGCATTATAAAGGTTGAGCATAACCTCCTTGGACTTGTACTCCACACATCGTGCTATATATCCTAACATTCTGTTAGCCTTCTTAATGGCTTCTGAACACTGTTGGGAAGTTGTTAGCTTAGAGTCCACTATGACTCCTAAATCCTTCTCATAAGATGTACTCTCAAACCTCCCATTGTGTATTCAAATGTAACATTTATATTTCCTATAGGTAATACTTTACATTTACTTACGATAAATTTCATCTGCCACATGCATTAAATTGCATCTTTTTATTTTTCAAAAATTAAAGAAATGAAAATGAACATCTCAGGAAGCAGTATCTTGCTGTCTATACTGTTCTAAAAGTAACGAGAGATTCCATCTGAGAGAGAATAAAACGCTAGTGGAAGTGGTTATAATTTTCATATTTTCAGTGTATTTAGTATCAATTTCATTTGTGTTTTTTCATTTTGTTATTGTTTAAATTGTATACTTTCTTATTTTAATGTTTCATCACTATAAGTTTATGTGTTGTGACTGCCACCATTTTGTGTTTTTTTTTTCTCATTTAATTTTATTTTTAAAAACCAGAATCTCTCAATGGTGCTGCTACTCAATCAAACAAATAATGATACTGGATAAAATATTTGCTTCCATATGAATACAAAGGAGAAAAACAAAAAAAAAAAAAACAAATTCAGCCCTCACCCAAATGAAAGAGAAAAAGCAGAGAGCAAAAATGCAAAGAACCCCTCCCCCCCTCACTTTTTTAAATATGATAAAATGCTTTATAAAATAAGAGAGCCAATTACAGGGCCAGCATACTTACTCTAAAATAACATGCATAAATTCTTGCCATGTTTTGCAAAGGTTTTGGACATATCATCTACGAGAGAATTTCATTGCTTAAATTTGATATAACATAGAATGTCGCTTACCCACTGGGTTATAGAAGATGGGTTGCGATTCCTCCAGTTGAGCAAAGATTTTTGTCCACAATGATGTGCATTCCCAGATGGTACAGCCTATAGAAGCTGGAGCTAGGCAGCAACACTCACACACTGGGTTTCACCCTGGGTAATTTTTGGACAGTTTTAAGGGAGATAAATGTGATTGATGAAAGACCTTTAGATGAATTATGGAATACTTTTCACATATAGAGTGTATTCTATGTTGGGCTGAGTTCCACTCCTTTTTTGGGATGTTGATTTAGAGGTTCCTTTCCCAGCATTCACTTTGATCTTTGAAGGGTAAATTCTTGGAAATATTATTAAATACTAGCTGTCCCCCGTGGCTCTGCCTTCATAGAAGTGAAACAGGACATTGAGGATGGCCCTGCCCAGCTCCCTACTCCTTACGTCACACTTACCCCTGCCCTCATCTACAGCTTCTGTCTCAGATTAACGTGAATATATCGCTCCTGCAAGTGAACTATGATTCTTAACGTGATGAGAGAAGTCATAAAATCAATGGAATGTTCAAGCAAATTCTAGAAAAAAGCCAGATCTGAATCCATTAAGTAGTTCTCTTGTGAAAAGCGGACAGACAGATATACTGACAGACAGACAGACGTTGGATTTTATATATATAGAGATTGTTGAAATGTACTCCGAATCTTCATCAAGACTATCCAGTAAGACCTCTGGGATGTATATGGAAGCGAGATGTAGAAAACTGGATAGGTTTCTTATATCAAAATTTCTAAATTGAATATAGGAAAAAAGTGTGTACCTGGAAAGTTACATTTGGAGTGTAATTGTTCATAAGATGCAATTACATTGCCTATATAAAGATCTCTAAGTGGTACAACTACTAAAATATTCCATAAGTTAAATGCTGAGTAGGGTTGAGGTGTTCCTTTTGTGGTTTTTACTAAGTATCTGCTGTAGTGTGCTGTTGACTATCACACTCAATTCAGTATTTCAAATAGTGATGTGGAAGAAATGACGTCCAATATTCTGGATAAACAACTCAAATCTGGGCAGTGTGTGTATTAGTGTTTCTAGGTATTTCAGGATATTTAAGATCCTTTGCCTGTTCTCTTCAGCTAAGAGCTTATCTAGCAGTTTGGTTTAGGTACTTTCAGTTTCATTTTGTTCTTTGGTAATAGGCCCTTGAATATAAATAACAGATTTTTGGCTTTATGTCCTGGTCCTACCATTCAGAAGTGAATAGAAACAGCAGGCAAACACAACATTTCTTTCTTAACCATGTCACTCTCAGCCCCTCTCAGGCATGTCATTGAATGCTCCCTAATGCTTATGCAGAGCTATAATTTCAGAGGGGCTATTTATTAGTGCATTTCTTCATAATCAAGTAAATTAATAATGTTAATTACAGGCATTATTTAGTGATTAAGAGTTGAGTTAATTATAAAAATAAGAAAGCATAATGACATGACTGCAATGGTTTCCTGTAGTTTTGTATACTGTGGAGAAAAACACTGCTATAAAACAAGGGCTATCAGGCCCAAATGAAAATAAAGATCTGTATTATTTTTCTAATTGCATATATGTGGCCATGAAGAATATAAAATATGTGGCAGCTTTTCTCAGTAGATTAATATTTGGGACAGTCAAAATGAAAACATTTAGCTTCCCATTTTCTCAGTTTGACACAGAATGTAAAGTGCATACAGAGATTGTCCATTCCTCATCTTAAATTTTAATCACAGATCACGTCAAAGAGAGAGCTGTCACATTTGGCTCAAGACAGATTAATGTATTGCTGGCCATCATCAGAACACATACCATTCTTTTTTTTTCTTCACTTCACTTTGCATTATGTCTTTCATGATAAAAACTATAAAAGATGCTGTACACAAACAGTTACACAGAAAGGTCATGTGATGTGCAGAATCAGGCAGCCAGCCAGCAATGAAGTATAATTTTAGTTAGCATCATACAGAAGAGGACCTGCTGAATATGGGGGGCTTATTACCATTGGATTATTGGGACAGCAGGTTCTACAAGGTGGGGCTCTCACCTGGTGTCCCTTATGAATATGACACGCTAGCACCAAACCAAGGAGTGTTCCTGATGGAAGAGGAGGCAATTTTGGGAGTACTTGTGGGCTCAGATTTAAAGAAACTCTCAGTCAGAAGGCCAATGAACATAGCATTGGGAGGAAAGCTGC
Organism: Polypterus bichir lapradei; assembly: GCA_026402145.1. Lineage (NCBI taxonomy): Eukaryota > Metazoa > Chordata > Cladistia > Polypteriformes > Polypteridae > Polypterus > Polypterus bichir. The sequence goes on from JANRMT010062808.1 coordinate 4,113,091, forward strand.
ACATGGGCTCAACTGGTGGAAAATAGTCAGGCCTGGTATGTTTGGGGGAAAAGTATTGGGGATGTGGAAAGGAAATATTTTGTATCTGGGAAAAGTGCTGGAGGCACCCAGTTGGTTAGGCAGGGCCTGGAATGCAAGCAGGCTTGTTATTTTTTCTCTTAATTGTACACATTGTGGACTATGGCCGGCAACTTATCCCCCAATACCCCAATAGCTAATACCCCCAAGCCGCCAGATGGAGCCCTCCCTGAAATGTGGAGATGCCCCAAATTCCTGCAGGGCATCATGGACCTTGGAGTTTTCCTTCACAGCCCTGCTGGATACCGTGGGGGACACCAGAGGACGCTGCAGGGAGGCTCAAAGATTTGTATTTTCCGTATAGCCCGGAAGTACTTCCCAGTCATGAGGACGGAAGAAATAAAGTACTTCCAGGCTGAAGAAAAAGAGGAGTTTTCACGTGACCCAGAAGTGCTGGGGAATCACATGGACTGGGGGATCAGAAGCACTTCCAGGTTAAGAAGTTTAAAAGGACTGTGGGAAATCCCAGCGGTGAGCCAAGTTGAGAGGAACGGTGACTGAGCTGCTGGGAGGTGTGGAGGATTATTAATTGTATTGATTATTGTGATTGTGTCATTAAGTATAGTGGACGTGGAGGTGCTTGTGCACATTATTGTTATAAATAAAGTCAACATTTGGACTTTTATCTGGCGTCTGATCTGAGGGTTCAAGGGGACGACAGCACCCCCTATCTGTCACAACATACATTAAGCTCTCATTTGTGTTATACCTTATATTTATTACTTGTTCAGTGAATCACCTTGTTTTACCTATTTGGTCTCAATAGCATGTTTAGAATTCAGGGATGCAACAAGAGTATTCACATCATACTGTGTATGTGTATACTGTAAAGGCACAAATTATGAAAAAACAGGATAAGCAGAGAATCAAAATAAGATAAAACACATAAGTAGAAAAGTAATCAACAACCCAAAAAGAAAATGTTATATAATGAAAATGTATATTGTCACAAATGTGCAATTGGGAGGCAGCTAGAGGGCCGGAATAATAGCAGTACCATGCCAGACCAGGGGGTAGTGAGCTGCACTAATTTTCTCTCTCAGTCCTCTGCAGACCATCCACGGGAAATCCCACTAGGTCCCAGCACCACTGATAACGTCACTTCCGGTGACGGCCTTTAAAGCCATCATATTTTCCCATTTAAGTCAGTTCTGCTTCGGACTTCAACCTGAACACAACTCAGAAATAATACCCATTTGTAGCCAGGGCATATTATACGGGTGGCTGCCCCAAACCTTTGATGTCTCTTGGATTTCTTTGTTACAATATATAATTTACAAAAATGTTTTAAATGTAATTTATAATATGAAAAACACATAATAAAATCATCAGACCACAGAATCTATACTAATAAAAAGCAAAGCACTCACTGACTGACTGACTCACTCACTCACTGACTCACTCATCACTAATTCTCCAACTTCCTGTGTTGGTAGAAGGCTGAAATTTGGCAGGCTCATTCCTTACAGCTTACTTACAAAAGTTAGGCAGGTTTCATTTCGAAATTCTACGCATAACAGTCATAACTGGAACCTACTTATGTACATATATACCGGCCATAGACTGCAGCTCGTTCGCCATGTGAGGCGGAGTTGCGTCTCTCATCGTCACGCCTCCCACGTAATTGAGTGCCTGCCCATATAAGGCCGTCCGTCAGCGGCAATCCAATAGAAACACTCTACTGCGTGAGTGACGCATACAAGCATATTCATAAGTGTAGCTACTGCGGAAACAAAGCACACTGGAAAAAGTCAATGTCCAGCTAAAGGAAGACAGTGTAAAAAAAAACCCGTGCATACAGTGTGTGATGTCTCAAATAAAGAGGAAGACGAGTTGTTTATTGATGCAGTAAGAAAGGAATTGATGAATGAAACCTGAGATCTTTACAACGGTTGACAAACACGGAATGTAACTTGAACACAACACATCCACCAAATAACCTGATTGAAAGAAATAATGATAATCAAATCCTTGATGACAGCATCACTCACAACAGTCACAAAACAATTACATTGACAATCATGTTACGTTATTTTCAAAATGTTTCCTTTTCTTTTTCATTACTTCTTTAACACACTTCTTCTCCGCTGCGAAGCGAGGGTATTTTGCTAGTTAATGATAAAAAAGAACAAACAAAGAAAATTAAAAAAGAAAACATAGAAAAATGAAGTAGATAGAATATTTTGACACAATGTCCAAATAATATACATAGAAATATAATAAGTTGACAAAAGTGAGAAATTAAATCAAATTAAATTGATTGCACCAAAATACTCCTAACAAACAATATATAAAGTTTTAATATCTCGAAATTTAGTAATACACAAAGGACTATAATTCCTAAGTTGATTTACATAACCACAAGAAAAATACTGAGCAACAATTTTATTAAGAACCAGTATTATAAGAAAAATATCTAACACAAAGAAATCTACAACAGTAGAATTATTGAAATATCCATAGAAACTTGGAAGATTTCCTCAGTGTTTACACAAAACCCAGTCAAATATACGTGTGCCAGGTGTTACAATTGGAAGTCCTGGTTTAATTTAAAATCTTTGGTCAATGATGATTCCAGCCAACGTGTTTCGAGTAGGGGAACAATTCTTCAGGTCCATTGGTTTGTTTGCTGGATAAAAAACACAATTGTATATAAAAACAAAGTAAAGAGCTTGAATGTGCAATCAGCAAAGATTAAACAAACAGATCTACTTACACCAGAGCAAAACTTTATTTTACTCTGGCTGTTGGCCTTGTTCCCTTTCTCATGGGTAGAGGTTGATTTAACTTAGCTTTGTTAAGTTTGAATTGCTTTTATGTAATGTTACTTGCTTTTAATAAATTTAATAAAATGTTATAAAAAAGATCTACCATTACTTACACCAATATCCAAACAGAGAGTAAATAATGATTGTCAATTTAACTGTCAAAAGGAATTGCTAATCGTTATAGTAAAACTATTAGGGAAAATTTAAAAAGAAATTAAATGTTCATGTAAATTTGTGTGTCAAAATTTAAAAATGTAAAAAAAGAGTAAAGAAAACAAAGTAACAGTAACAAATGATAGCCACTGGAGAAAAAAGCTCCTGTCACAATAATGAACTAATGCATTCAAAAGGACTTCAATGTACTGTATTGAGGATTAAGTCTAAAAAAAAAGTAAAAGTATGAATATAAGTGTGACATACATTATCAAAAAAACAGAACAACATGATTAGTGTGTTAAGCGTAGAGTAAGCCTGTGTACCTGCTTGTATAACAAACGCACATCTGGTACAGGACTTTACGTTGTGAAAATGAGTAGAAAAGGGTAAAAGTAACAGAGTAGTTTTAAATCATTGAGCAACACTTAAGTTCATTAGGACCCAAATGGTGAGCAGTCTGGAGTTTGGATGTCAAATTAGCTTCACTATGAAGCAGAAGATAATTATAATCACCACGACTATTGGAGTGGTTTTACATTTCTAAAACTGTGTATTTTAAGTTAAAAATAGAGTGTTGTGCTGTAATAAAATGTCTAGAAATTATAATAATGACCCTGTACACCAGAAACTTACAAGAACCTTAAGATGAACTCGGAGTTGGGAGAGTATTAGAGGCAAATGCTCACCTTGTAGACAGGAAGAATAGCCAGAGTATCAACAAAAGAAGTCTGGGATGTATGAAGGACCGATTAAATACTGTGCATACTTGTGTTAAATGGTTGAAAGGTAGAGTGGAAAGTCCAGGGTGACATTTTCTAATTTTTATTGAGTGCATTTTTTGTTACAGTCAGTTCTTTTATGCAGCCCTCTCTTATATATTTTAAGTTTTATAATAACATTCTGACTACTCTACTGCACATTTTTGGTGTTTTTTTTGGGTGCAAGGGGACATTCCAGGGCATCCTGGACAGGTCATTTTGTATACACATGTACTGTGAAAGGATTCAAACGGACACAGAAAGAGGTTTGGGGGCAGCCACCGGTATACCTGAAATAGGCTGCCAAAAATGAAGGTTGTGGTTCAAAATTTGTACAGACCTCAGTCCAAAAACAAGAACAAACAGTGAGGCATACATTGTGGTTTTAAAGTCAGACAGGGGAAGTGACGTCATTGGACCCCGGAACCGGAAGTGACATCATCCAACCCCAAAACCAGAAGTGACGCTATCGAGTCTAGGTGAAATATCCCGTGGTCGGTTGGCCGATGAAAAAGAGAAAGGATCAGTGCACCCTGCCATCCCTTGGTCTGGCGTAGAATTACCTTCATTGGAGCCCATTAGCTGCCTCCCATGCACACGTGTGTCACAGTACACATGTATAAATCTTAAATCTAAGGGCGGAAGTGTCATCTAATTGAAATGAGTGTAACTGCAGTCCTCAGTGCTCACAATGTCACTTACACTAACACAAGGTATTCACTAATAAATACTTTGTAGTTTTCATTCCTACAGAGGGTGTAAACAACTATGAATATCCCAATAAAAGAAATTTTAAGTAGAAACAAAAGAAAAGAGGTGAAAAATGTTAACAGAGAAAGTACTAATGCGATTAGAGTCCATTGAGTGTCACACAGAGGGAAGCAGTTGATGGTCTGACCATGGAGGTCTCAAACTCAGGTCCTCTGCGTCTGGCTTGCCCTCTTTATAGTTGTTGACGTAATTTGTTAGTTATTTACACAATTTATTCCTGCTCTTATCTCGCCCCATTAATGAGGACAAATTATTATGATTGCCATTCTTTATTCATTTTTACAAGTTTTCATGCGCCTAATTTGGTGATCTCTATATTATAGTTTTTTTTTTTAGGAAAAAGCAGACATTGTTTACTTTGTAAAATTTTGTTTTCAGAAAGTTATGAATTTTTTTGCATCTTACTGTGATGCTATCTTGATTTTCTTGCACATCCTGTTGTTAGAACGCATCCTTGGTTGCTGCTTGACGTCATTGACATGAAATTAAAACAATGCCTGTGACAACAATTTCTCATCCGAGTTTGCAGGTAATTTGAAAGAAATCTTTGTGTGGTTGTTGTTACTTTGTTAGTATTAATAATCCCCTTTTGGCTCCAACTTGGATTTTGTTTATTGGACTCAAATGAGATCAGTACTCTTTCTGTTATAATTCAATTAAGAAAATAAAAAACATTTAGTGTTATTTGGCCTGTTGCATCAGTAATACAACATTTGGTATACAATTCTCAACAGCAGTCTTAATGTTACATCTCTAAGATTGAGAAATGCAACACAATTCCTACAGATGGTGCATCACAAACATTAATACTGAATACTGCCCAGTGTTTATGCTGGTATCACAAAAAACAGACACAAGAGTCATAAAAAGGTTTGAGGCAGCCACCTGTATAATATTCCCTGGCTGTAAAAGGGTAAATTGCTAGCACTGATGTGCTCAGAATGGAGTCCAAAACAGAACTGATTAGGTTAGTCAAATATGGCGACTTTAAAGGCCAGAAAAGGAAGTGAAGTCATCGAGGGCGGAAGCAGAAGGGTCCTCTTCCATAGGTTCGGAGCTGGACGTGACGCCATCAAAAGGGCTGGAACAGGAAGTCTCTTCAGTCATGTGTTCTTCACCGGAAGTGACATCATCCAAGGGTCTGGAAACTGGAAGTGACGTCATTAGGGCCAGGTGGAATTTCCCGTGAACGGTCTGCAGGAAAGAGATAAAAAAGGTCAGTGCACTCCGTCACCCCCTGGTCTGTCATGGAATTACTCTCATTTAGACTCTTTAGCTGCCTCCCAATGGCACGTGTGTGACACTGGACTGACAAAAATTGGTTTATATATACAGTAACTGTTTGCAGTATAGTGTTTAATTACACATACAAATGTGGACTCTAGGGGGCACCAGAGAGCCCCAAACTATAGACACAACTGCTACAGACAAAGTTGTTTTATTTTACACCAATACCTTGACTGGTTTTCCCGTTACTTCAGATAATAGATTACAACACCAAGCACCTTTCTGTCTCCTTCCAAACCTCCCAACTCTGACTCCACATGCAGGAGAAATGTCTTCTTTTATGCCAGACCCGTGAGCAGTTGTGGCACTACAGCATTGCACCTCATTAAGAACACTTCCAGTTGAGGAGGAAGCCCTTCAAAAAAGGTACATTACTCCTTTGCATCTACCTTTGGTGGCACCCAAGTAACCCAACAGGGCTGCCCATCAGTACTACAATTGTCAATAAGTCCTGTAAGTGTATATATGGGAGCGTGCATCAGGGAATACATGACCACAAGAAGCAGATACCTCCTATCCACCAGGTACTAAAAACCAATCCAGAAAGGAAGCCAGTTTATCCATGTCCTTTTATTAAGGCCTCCTTTCCTGACAAAGAACCCTTCATCCTGGTCCTGGGCATTCATATATGATATCTACAAAACAAATATAAATAATAAGTAAACTACTTGCCAATATCTATCAAATCTACATGCAGCAAAGAAGCCACATCCAGCATATTTTTTAAATCTGCTTTCAGGGACATGGGGCCCAGACACTTTCTTGATGACACAAAAAGCAACCTTGAACAGCACACTAGTTGATCACTGAACACACAGCCCACCAGTCAAGTGAAGTTGTACATCTTTGGAATGATGGGGAGAAACAAAATGAGAAAAGCACAAAAAGACAGAAAACGGTAAACGCTACACAGTTAGAAACAAAGCTGTGAACTAAACCCAACAGCATTGTCCCCATTGCCCCACTGTGCTGCCCTCATTTTTTATTTCTTTGTAATTATCATGTTTGTGTAAAATATATATTTTGCAATGTCATATGTGGGAAGAGAACAAAGTCATTTGTAACTGAACCTTTTAAAGGCAAGAATATGCTCTGACTGCACTGCATGCCCTGGATAGTATATGTGGCCAAAACTCATTAATTATGAAAAACCAAAGAGGTTATTAGATGAAAGGAAACTGCAGAAAAACTTTCTGGCATTTTGTTGTAGAACTTTTGGCACACTGTGATAAGACTTTGGCAGCAATTGAATTGGCATATAAAGCCAGAGGTTTAGGGGGGTTGAGACGTTTTTCTGTAATTGTGTTTAATGGCAGTATGTACTGATCAAGAATCTGATCACTGGAGATTCATTCAGTCTGTTTTGGGCAGGCTCAGTGTGTACCTGGAAAAGGGGCTTTATATGGTGAACTATGTCAAACTGGTTTCTGCCTAAATGGGCAATACGGTAGCAATGCTGCCCTACCAAAGTGATTTCAGTTTCAACTGTATGCCCCCTTTCCTTACAAAACTTTTGCATTGAAGTGTGCCACTCTCGTTCAAACTGTTGAATGCAAATAGCCAAAAGATGTGTCTTACTGGTGTAAAGTGATGTCCATTTTCTTTGCCAAAACTTCAAGGGAGACTCTCACAGCCACGTAATTACATTAGCGGTTGTAAGGAATGTAGCACTTAATCAGAACCAGACGACAAGCGTGGTTTGATCCAAATGGGAATGAAACAGAAAGCTGTGAACAGAAATAATTTTGTCAGACATGCTAGCATATGACATAGCTATAGCTAGGACAGGCCAAGTAAAATATATTATTAAAGCAACAGTACAAAGTGTGAACAAAGATTTCACTTTTGATTTCAAGACAATAAATTTTAATCACAGAGTCTTTATTATCCTCAAGGGGCAATTTGTTTTCAGCTCAAAACAACAAAATTGCTGTTTATATTATCTTCGGCCTGACTGTCTGTGAAAAGTCCACAAATGTGCCAGTCTGGAAGGAGGTCACAGTACATGCAAGCAAATTACATAGCTAAAGTTCTCATTGTAATACATTTACAATTCTTTATTCATTCAAGAAAATGTTAAACAAATATCATTAACAAACAAATTACCACGACCTGACAGATAAGTAACTGCTGCTTATAATAGTCTGGAGAGCTTTGAAGACAAGTTTTCAAAATGCAGATTTTATGCATTATTACTGATTATCTCATCGTACAATAAATGAATATATTATAGCAGTTATCTCTGATTAGATTTTGTACTGTCAGCCACATATGGTAAAATGTTTGCCTGTTTCCTAAAGTTGCTGAAACTTGCAGAGATCTATTTTAAAACTTACGTTTAATAGGTGGGGTTCGATACCTCTAGGACGTCCAAATTTATGTGAGATGTACTGCAAGGTTTCCCCAGGCCCTATTACATATTTATATAACTTTATGTCTTAACTTACCATAAACCAAGCATACTGTATGTTCAATTTTTCCCAAATTTGTCAATATGAAAACCAGTGTACATAAAGGTGACAATCTATGATGCATTTTAGTATCCACTTACTCTAGAAAGAGACCAGGATTCATCATTTTTTATCCAATCAACCACCATAAAGCGAAACAGCACTTTATAAATGATGTCAGCTAATAATAAGGAGTGAAGTAAAGCAAAAATATTCAGTTCACACTATTGATATAAAGATATTTAAGACCTTGCAGTGGAGCGAGGGTTTGACACAAGGTGAGACCAAAAATAGTTGAGGTGCCAAACACGTTTATTTTGTTGCCACAAAAATAAAATAAATTTTTAACTAAAATAAGTACTTAGTGGCCTTGAAAAGATTGGCAAGTTGCCGTCGTTTGGAAGCATGTGGGTGTTTGCATGACCTTCCTCGTGGTTTGTCAAGTGTAATTTGAGACTCCACTTCCTTAATACCAGCTGGGCTGGAAAGGGCGGGGCTTCTTTGGCTTCGTTGCCCTCAAATGGCAGTTTCTTGAGGCTGTGAGGGAAAAGAGAGATAAGACTGTTAGCAACAGCACCCCCTCTCATCCTGGGGTGGTACCACATACCATAGGTGAAACCTGAAGGCCATCTTAAGGTGTGCATGTGTGACAACTTCTTATTGGGAAAGTTTAACATTTTTTAAGAGGTGGGCTGTTAATGAAACTAGTGAAGCTTGTGCTGATAAAGCAGATGCTTTCATCTGTTGCTTGTATTCGTCCTTCAAAATTCGTGTTCTTAAGACCTACAGTTTGATGAAAATTGCATTGATTCACCATCTTAGTAACAGTTTTTCCAACATCAGCATTACATTACCACAGTGTGTTTTATTGAAAGAAATGGTTTTACAACAAAAATGTTCATCTAAATATAGAAAGTCTTCCACAGCTTCTTCGGCTGCTTATTTTTAAAATCCCAGAAGGTGATTTTAAAGTAGAGCCCTCTTCTATCGTTACTTGGTGTCTTGTTCATTTTCATTCCCACTTCATTTAGTTTATGCTCTTGTTTTGCCTGTTCTTTTCCCAGCAAAATGGGGTGCAAGGCAACATCACCATAAAAAATGACACACTCATGCACACAAAAACTATTAGGCCAGCATAGGATTGTGAGCCATTTGATGGAAGACACACGTGTTTGGGACATGAGAAGATGCATGGCCACATAGACGAAGTGCACTTTCAAGACTAGGATTTGAAACAAGCAGTGAGGCAGTAGTGCTAACACCATTGAAATTACATCTATAATATGTTTAAGCAGCAAACAAATTATTAAATTATGAAATAATATTAAAAAGTCTGAATTAACACAACCAGCCCTAATTCAAGGTGTTCCTAAGAAACGTAATGATTTACTTCATGATTCAGAAGTAAATAAACAAAAACTTGTTGTGTCATATATTTAAAATATTAAAATGTGTGTTTCAATTGAAATATTCAAATTCTAAATACCTGTGTTCTCATTGTATTTGTCATTTTCACACTTTGATTGAGGTCCATAGATGCCCAGATCCCTAGTAAAGGACCACAAATGAAAAATAATAACATGTTTATAATCACTGATCTTGAAACAGTCTAAAATAATACCTACATGCTTATGTTTGAAATTTGTCATTTCTGGGAGAGGCTTTTAGAGTGATAAGACCACCAATAAAAAGCAAATGTCAAAAATATTAGTGTATTAATGATCAGCAAGCACAAAATAGCATAAGACAACACTCCACATGCCTATATTACTGACCCCTATTTTTTTTTTTTTTTTTTTTGAAGTTTTGTGAAAAGGAGTAACCACCTATCCAATTAGGTGGTGAACCCCTGGGGACAGCTGATGTGGCATGTGCAACATTAAGTCCTTCTGATCATTTTTTATGACACCTATTGGTTTACTCTTTATCTTAAGGGTGTAATTTCCTAAACAAAGGTCTAGAGAGCCAAAAATAGAGGGGAATCCCAAAAGGTTTGATGGCTTGCATAACTAGAAATCAAATGAGTCGAACAGTATAGCATGTAATGCATGGATTTTCTTGTACTGGTGAGTTAGGAGGCAAGAGACAAAAAAAACCCTAAAGTGATTGCTAAGCATTCAGCAGTAATTCCTTGAAATATGAAAAAGAATTTTATATCTAGTAAATCCTTTTAACCAAGGTGTCACACGTGTGCACTAGGGAGACAGCTTAAGAGCTCTGGTGATGGCAGTTACCCTTTGAACCAGGGGTTGGCACTGTGTGCTAATGCCTTCTCTCTTCTTTCTTCTGCAGAACAGAAGATTGATGGCCATTCCACCTCTGACGTTACTTCTGTTGTCTGCCCTCATGGACCTTCTTGCCTGAAACCCATGTGATCAGCAGTCCTCCCATCTGAGAAAACCTCATTAATATCTTTGTTAAAAGATCATTCTTTTTTCATTTACTTTCATTATATGGGATCACGAATGGTCCCCAAACCTTTTACCATGTCTGCTTGTCGTTTTGCAAAGTTGACTTATAAAATCAGGATATTTCACTGTTATTTATATATAAAGCTGGCATTGCTCAGGGCTTCATTGATAGTAAAAGTTGGTGATTACACCAGCTAGCTTGTGGTCTTACAGATAGTACACGTCTGCATGGGATATGTTGTCAATACTCAGCTTTCAAGGAGCCTCACTGCCGTTTCAGTATCATGGGTCTGATTTTAAGGTATGTAAGAAGTGTTTGTGCTGGGGCTACTCCATATTTAAGTGCCATGATAGGCCCATGTGTAAAAAAGGGGTTATCTATCCCCACGAAATCACCCCTGACCCACAGAAAAACAAACTAATAATATTGTGATTAACATCATGTTAACACTTTGGTGCTTTTCTTACTTATAATATAGAGACATACTTCAAATCACATTCAGAAAACTTGTCTCTCTAGATAAGGCTCATAGCCAGAAAGGTGCTAGGACTGAATGATATTGTATCGCTTGCCAAAGTCTTATTGTGGGGAGTGAAGTAATATTCACTGGGGTGAAGGGAATGAATGAATAATAAAGACTAGATAAAACATGTAAGCCAAAATGTGCAGGAGGAAAGCTTTAGAGCCAATGAGGTTATCCAGGAAGAATTTCAGAGAGATATTTCACGGTTGTGTCTGGTATTGTATGTACAAAAAATCCAAAGTAAAAATCGTCTAAGTCAAATCAGTCAAATTTTCATTGTGAGAGGTGTTGTGGAACATGACATGTACGGTAACATTAGGTACAAAGATGAATGTCCAGTGGAGAACTGCTGTTATCTGAGGGCAGGACAGTTGCCCAAGTGAAATCAATTACATTTGAAATTATTTATGCAACTTTCTATTGAATAAAAACACTTATAGTAGAGTTTTTGGGTTCATTTTGCAATAATTCATTTTATTAAGAAAAGCGCTGAATGTTCACTTTACAACTAAATGTATAATGCATTTTGGGAGTTGAGATAAGACATTTTTCCCCATCCCAATTTTATTTGCTTATTTGTATGCAGCATTCAAACTACAATTTAGATGCATTAAGGTAAGCAACACAACAAGCATCATGGGAAGCAGCTCCTGTATATCTGCTATGTTGGAATATGGTTTTCATCCTTGAAGGGTGACCAATCCGGTATAAAGATGTTCTAATGAGTAAGATGCAATCAGGGGAGGGCTATACAATAAGTACAAACAACTCAGAGAATGATTAGAGTCGTCATTTTCAAAAGCCTGTGTTTTTATGTGTTCACATTGCAACATCATGCTGATGTTTTTTGGAAACAAATTACTCTGGAGAGTGTTTTCATACATCTCTGTTTTCAGGGGTTAAAACTCCAGGGTAACATGGACAATAGGAGAAAACGGAGACTAATGTGTGCATTTTTAAATTAATATGTAGTAGTGCAGAAGCTAGTGTGGCAGAAGCTAGAGGTCATTGTTGCTCCTTTAAACCCAACAGACGCTCGGGACACAGGGTAAAAGCACTAAGAATTATTTTAATAATTCTCTTCTTTAAAGTTTTCCATCAGCTCAGAAGTACTTCTGGGCTTCTGTACCCATGACTTGATAGTACTTCCGGGCTATGTAAAAAGTAGAAGTCCCCAGCTCCTCCTGCAGCATCTCCTAGCAGCACCCACGGTACCCAGCAGGGCTGTGAAGCCAAACTCCAGATCCCATGGTGCTCTGCGGGAATCTGGGGCACCGCTATGCTGCAGGGAAATCACCATCTAGCATCTTGGGGGAGGCGGTGTCCCAGAGTAGCTACCTTCCCCCATACTTCCATTCTTTGGGCGTCCCGGCCGGGTTAAGCTGCTGGACGTCCATCACGCTAGATATTCTCCATAGTACCATAGGATTGCTCTGTATTCAGATATTTATTAACATTAACTTGAGTGACTGTGTGTGAGTGTGATATTCCTGCCCTGTGTCCAGTTTTTCAGCACTCTGAACCTCTACTTGAAAAAAGGATAATGAGTGAATATTTAGAATTACATAATAGTCTTGGTCCCCACAGAATTTTCATATAATTTATAATTTAAAAAACAACCGTCAAAAAGGCCTTGTGAAAATGGACTACAATAAACCAAGTGTTCAGGCTATGCACCAATATGCAGCCTACGGCTTTTTAAAAATTTTTAACACACCGAAGTGAAACCCAGGAGAGTGAAGCAAATGAATACTTGAGGGTAAGCTGAGACCACAAACAGCTCGATTTTATGTTTGTCTAATAGTGATGAACTGGCATTTCTTTTAGGGCTGCCTCTTCCATTCATCATTTAAGGCTAGGATAGAAATCTTCAGCACACAATTGGATGATTAAGAGAAAATTTGAAAAAATGAATCTATTTTCTGTATTCACTTATCCAAGCATATCTCAGCAATACTGGACAGAAGGCAAAAACTAACCTTGAATGGCAAGCCATTCCATTGTAGAACTCATTTACGGACATATCCACAATCACACTTGGCTAATTTAGAGTCACCAGTCAACCTTAATGGAGAATTAGGGACAACAGTGACTGGGTGAAATGTTGCCGGCCAATAATACCAACCACTGTCCATCCATCCATTATCCATCCCGCTATATCCTAACTACAGGGTCATGGGGGTCTGCTGGAGCCAATCCCAGCCAACACAGGGCACAAGGCAGGAAGCAAACCCTGGGCAGGTGCCAGCCCACCGCAACCAACCACTGTACCACCCTTTTAAAAGCTTCGACTGTATATCCCGTGTTGTTCCTTCAATGAAACTAGAAAATAGAAAATATTACTTGGCACTAAGAAACATGAAACTCTGGCTCTGCATCTCTTTAGGCTGTTTGTATTTTCAACGAAGAAGCAAAAATGTTTCTTGGAGGCCTAGGATGTGTACTGCTAAAGTGTACCTGTGTGAACATTGGGATCGAGTAAACGGACTGAAAGACCCAGGAATAAATATTGAGGTGCCAACCCAGTCGTCCTTGTTTAATCCAACCAATGAAAAACAAATAAAAACAGATAGCAACAGGTGTAAGGATAACATCCATCCATTATCCAACCCGCTATATCCTAACTACAGGGTCACGGGGGGTCTGCTGGAGCCAATCCCAGCCAACACAGGGTGTAAGGCAGGAAACAAACCCCGGGCAGAGCGCCAGCCCCACGCCATAAGGGTAACAAACAGATCACCCAATAGGAGCTCCATCCTGGGGTGCATTCTGTTAAACCAAGAACACCTCCTTCTAGTGGCTGTGAGATTTATAGGCGAGGGGAACCAGAAGGGGTGGATTCAATTGCCCTCACTGGGTGTCTTCTCTGTGCTGTGGAGGAAATAGAAAAGGAGAAGGTTTGTGCCAGCAGCCCCTCTCCACCTGGGGTGGTAGATACCTCAGATGAGCCGGGAGAGTGACCTACAAACGAGCATGTGTAGCAACACATTCTGAGAGCAAGTGTGGCAGAACACGAGTTGTCATTCTGTATCTCATTTAAGAAGAACATAACTTTAAACACCAACAGTGGAAACTCCCATAGACAGAATTATAAAGCAGCAATCCTTTTATGTTTTGAATAACTTCTATTACTCTGCTGGCCTTGCAGCTAGTTGAGTGAAAGCTGAACATCAAAAATATATATCCTTCCTTATGTCATCACCTTACTTTAGTGCATTTATCAGAGTTCATAAGTTCATAATCTATTAGTTGCCAGAAAGGCCCTATTAACACTGAGGATTTTGCAGATTACCAAAAACATTTTAATATGATACCAGCTGGAACAGGTCAAGTTCATTCTGAAACAGAATGAAGTCTAAGGTTTCACTAAGTGAATGTGCTGTTGGTTACACTAAAGCTGAAAAAAAAGAAATGCAGTAAATGGAAGGCTCATCTGAGTGCAACATCTGGGGTTTCCTAACGCTGCATGACAGGACAAATGAAGTGCCATCTTATAATGAGAGGCATTACAAGAGCAAAAATTACTCCTCTGTTCATTTTACAGTTGCCAGGCCAGGAAAGCCACATGGCATCACTAAATAAGTTCAATGCTTTAGTCACTGAATTTATAAACCACTTAAAAGATTTTTCATTTCATTCAAACAAAGGTTGGAAGGGTCTCTTGTATTGGTCTCTTGTAATTTTCTTCTTAGTAGAATGGAAGACTGTAGGTTAACTTTCAGAATCCTTTACTAAGCAGTTGTTGAAGTTAAAAAGCAAAAAAATGCACAGGGCCAGTGCTACAGGATGGGTTTATCTGGCCAGGAGATCAGAAAAAGACAGCATCTTTACTTTACACTTGCCAAATTCAATCTTTAAGATTTTTGTTTTTCTCATTTTTATGCTCTCTTAGTCACATATTCTGTGTTTGAACACTTTTTGCTGCAGCTTTGGGGTCAGTTAGGTTAATTATTTATTTTGGTATCAATACACACTATTTGTAAAGGTTAACAATTATACAGGGTGGTCCAGATCTAATTATGCAGATTCAGATCGTCTGGATGACTTTGATTTATGCGGGGACGATTCCAGTTCGGTGTGAAGACGATTCTTCATGTCAACAGTTCGCACACTTTTCGATGGCCCGGAATTTTTCGGGTTATTTTCTAAGTAATAAACTTAATAAGTTATAGAGTAATGAAAATTGCATAATTAGATCTGGACCACCCTATATTAGTGACCTGCTGCAATTATATAATAAACAGAAGATCTCAGGGTCTCACATCTAGTAGGTAGAACCCCAGCACATAAAGTTCATGGTCCAGGCTATCTATGTTGTCCTACCCAGCCCAGCAAACCTCCATGTTTGGGGCAAGAGTGAGACACCATCTGCCACATGTGAAATGGATACACCTACATACAGTAGTAGATATAAATGGGAGAATGACATTACTGCTGACGATATGACCAAGTACTGAAAGCAGTGGCAAATAGTTTCTCCTTGGCCATCATTGCTAGCAAATACCATAGCCCTTTAAGAAAGCATAATGCTTTCATGAAAGCAGGAGGTCAGCCCCATTCACAGCCTAGAACATCAGACATCAGCAGGCCTACTCACTACTACACAAAACAGTTAATTGACAATCTGACTCAAATTTTCTACCACACAGAGCAACAACATCACTGCAGTCTGACATAGTCACACTCAAAACAATTGGTCATGACAGAATTGACAGTGCCCTGTGGGAACTGAATGGAGGTGGTATTGGAGCACCACTGGAAGTAGGCTTTGAGAAATCACTTGCTAGCACTTGCTGTTGACATCGGGTATTGAGGCTTTGAAGGAAGTCCAATCTGCAAGCATGCACTTTGCTTGACATCACTGGAGTTACAAAGAGAAGATATATCCAAATCATCACAGAGGCTACAGAAGGATAGCTTTGGTTCAAGAGGGGTGATCTGAGGACTAACGCTACTGTCATGCAAGTCAGGGCCTGGCTGAGTTGCTGTCAGGGAGGTGTGAACAAATTTCAGAACAGAGACAGATGGTTTCATGCCTCAGATTCACTCAGGAAAGGTACAAATGTAACTGGAAGTATGAAACACAGCAGAGGCTGAGAAAGAGAGCCAGATGCTATGTAAGAAGCACCATTGAAATTAGCAGCCTTAGTGGCCTTTGGGCTGAGACCTCGTATTACTCAGCTAAATAAGCTGCCGCTTACTGATTCAGAGGCCAACATCTACATGGGAGGACACTAAACAATTTCTTGGTGGTGACGCACCCATTCTTCCTTCAGGATCTTGTCAAAAATAGACAAATAGATGGGGAGGCTTCTTTGAACCATAATCTTTAAGGCAATCTGCACTTTTTAAAATGACTTTCAGTTTAAATGTGAGCTTTGGCCAGACCACTCATGGACATTTGCTTTCTTTTTATGCTTTGTCTTTAAAGGCGATGATCTTGCCGCCAGACCGTGTCAATTTACGTGACTGAATATCAAATTTGGAGACTGCATGCTAATGACTTTCCTGCAAAATCAAGCTCACACCTTTGACTGACAGCCAATAGCATGCTGCCCGGCTGCCCTTTTTCTTCTTTTTTGATTCTGTTGTGGTACGTAAAACATGAGACCTGCAACTGACAAGGTTCTTAAGTGCCTTGAGCATGGGAAAGGCGCTATATAAATAAAATGTATTATTATTATTATTCTCTTCTATTTGTGAGGTCCAATACAACTGCATTCCTTATTCCTCATTGCAGCATTACATTATATTTCAGGATGGGTATTCATTGGTATTGGTTGTCAGCTCTCAAAGCCACATAGCCCACTCTTATGACTAGATGCATTTGATTTGGTCATTTTGAGTTGTGGACTAGTTGGAGTGAGTCTCAAGAAAAGACATCTTAAGTGATGTGAGCTTAAGCTGAAGTGTTCCATTTTTACTTAGTCAGACCCTGGAATCCTCTCCCAAGTCATTTAAGAATCTATTGTGTTGCACTATTGCAAACTCCAGAACTATTATATAGCCATTGTAACACAGAACTCTCAGCATGATATGGTTGCCTGTCAGCCAAGCTGTAGTTCAAGTTCTTGGTCACTACTCTGATTTCATTTTCACCATTTGTTAAAGCTGGATAGAACTAGAGCCCATCCCAGTAGGCAGATTAACATGTGCAAACCTATCCATGCCAATGTATTATTAACCCAACAGTATGTCTGGGAACTTGAGGAGAAAACAGACTTCTGACAGCCGAGAGGTATATCTCTACTAGTATGCCATTTGGCCATTTGTGAGCTGTCATTCTTTCCGATTATTTTTTAACTTGTTTTTATTTTTATTTTAGTCATCTTCTAGACACAATGTGATTAAATTAACAATCTTGACATGTTTAGACCAAGCACACCAGTCTAAAATTTCTGGCATACGAGGCAGCCAAGATTGGCGGAGTTTACCTCCCAGACAGCAAGCAAAATAAAAACAAATGATTCGATTGAAACATAAACACAAAGAAGCAGCTTCTAGCCCACCTTACCGCATCTCGAATTGGCCGGGAAGACTCAAATGTCTGCAATTTGGATCAAACTAAAGCTGAGCAGCTGGGGAAGCCATGGGAAGCTGACAGTGGTGTTTCTGGCCCACTATACAGTATGAGCAGTTACAGCTCCTGCATCTGTTTAGCAGGATCGAATGATGAAATACATGTTGATGTTAATCTGCTGTGCACTGTCAAGGGTGCTCGATAAAATATTGACTGACTGATGGACGTTTTTTGCAACTGGGGCATGGTGAAGGGTCACACCGATATTAGAAATGCGGACTGAACCGACAAGCTTGAGATGTAACTCCACTAGCCAGCCACTAGTCCATTTGCAGTAAGGCAGAAAGTGAGACAGAAGAATACCATCATGAATTGTAAGTGGTGAATTTAGGCCGAAGGCAACTGTGCTGCTTTGGAAAGAGTAATGTTTCAGTACAAGCTAAGCCTTCCTGACTGCAGTGTACTCTTACGTAAAGGAACATCTGTGATTATAGAAGGTGCTAAATAAAGTAAAGATTCCACAAAGCCATCAACATTTTTATCTGATTCTGTAATGCAAACTGCAAGTCCAAAGATGTTGTGTTACAGTGCAGATTAGCAACCAGAGAAGAGGAGTAAGATGTTCGTCTGATCTAATCAGAGTGGGAAAGCAAATAAGCCCCTTTATATGTCAGTCGTGGAGCGGGCCTGTAATGTCTGTAATGCTTTTTCTTTTCCAATCACAGTTACTTCACAGCTGCTAAATACTCCCCATCATCTCACTATACCTTCTGCCTGCATGTCTGTAGCGTTTACCCAGGGGATTTACTGACTGTCAATTATAAAGTCTCTGGCATGTCGCCAACATATACATAATAAGTCAAGGAAAAGCTGCCAAAGACTTAGCTGCATTAACTTTCTAGCCTTATGGTTACAACCGATTTTAGCTGGAAGCAGTCCTGCTCCCCGTGAGTGTCATAATGTGACTGATTAAGTGGGATTAAAACCTCCACACACATCTTCTTATCTGAATGGTGCTGATAAATGGTGTTTGAAGGGAATGTCATGTGGCTCCATGCACCACAGAGCCTATCGAATTTGGTTTAGTCTACTGCATTTTTTTTTTAAGGAAGACCGCACCTTGGGCGCCACCGTCTTTGCGTTTACTTTGATAAAGAGAGAGAGAGAAAGAACCAGATCTTCAGGCTCATTTTTCAGTACATGTGACAATAATAACCATATAAACCCATATTGGTGATTTGTAGGGTGAGCCTTGAAAACACTTCTATCTCATGCACTGAAAAACCATGAGAGCCAAAAAGAGGATGTGTACATGAAGAAATCCTTCAGTTTGTTCCTTTTAACAATTTCCAAAGAGCGAAAAGCTGACCGAGTTGCCTGGTAACAAATACCAGCAGCCGTCAATACAGTATTGTGCTATCTAAATGTAAAGCACTCAGGCAGTAATAATACATTAAGAAGACAACCCTGGTGTTTACCAGTTTTCAGTTCATTTATCTTTAAGTGGTTCCATTGCACATTATCTTCCATATAAGATGCAAAACAAATGCTCCTGTGGTTATACTTTGCTCCCCATAGAATGCTCCTTTTGAGACTCCTTTAAAATTCTTCTAGAATTCTATGGGCACTTCTGTTAACTTGAATCTTTGCAAATGATTCTATGAACATGAAAGAGTTGAAGCACTTACCTCTGTGTGTAACTGAAAAAAAATAAATTAAGGATATCATCATCAAGTTCTTCCACATGAAGCCTGAAAACCAGGAGGACAGACTGAGATCATTTATGTTAGGTAGAATGCCTAGTGGGACCTGGGTGGTCTCTTGGCCTCGGAACCCCTGCAGATTTTTGTTTTTTGTTTTTTTCTGTCCTCCAGGCCATCGGGACCATACTTTATTTTTTGTTACTTAGTATTGCCTAATCTTATTTTTAGATTTTTCATTATGCTCACCATGCATTAACTGTATGGTAGTGAAGAGGATAGGGAGATAAATTAGCCAATAAGACACAGGGAATTATTAGAGGGCCAGAACGACCATGTCTCAATGGGCAATATAGCCAGGATATCAGGAAACACTCTCCTTTTTACAAAAGATGCCCAGAGATCTTTTATGTCAACAGAGAGTCAGGATATTGTTTTTACATCTCATCTGAAAGGCAATGGCAATTTTTCAGGCACAGTGTGGGATCCACACACAGGCCAAAGGGCAAGCACCCCCTGCTGGTCTCACCAATGCTTCTTCCAGCAGCAACCCAAGCTTTTCTTATGTGGTTTCCCATCTAAGTACTGGCCAGGCCTGAAGACGCTTAGCTTCAGGTGCATTACCTGTTCTGAAGTGCATGTTGTGTAGCTGCTGACATACAACCTGGATAGCAACTTTAACATTACGTTTGGCCAGTTTGTGTCATACCCAGCCCTACAATGACTGAAAAAGTTTCCATTTAACATTCTATATTGTAGGATGGTCTCATAATAATTCCCCACTCTTTTTGATCAGCCATCCCACTGGCTATAAACAGATGTCCAGGTATGCATGAGGATGACACCATGGTGTCCATGAGTACTTTCCTCCAGGTACTACTAATTATGTGCATGTTAGCGTGTTTGGAGACTTCAAATTAGTGTGTACTGTACATGATTGGGACCTACAGTAGGCTGGTTCTCAGTATTGTGTTGGTTACTGCCTTGAGATTTTGCCAGGACTGGTTACTACACTGTCAAACCTTAATCCTTTGGACTGACATAATGGCACAACAGTTGCATTCTGATTTGATTGTTGAATTAGACATCTTTTTCAAATAGTATATTTATTGCATATATTATCATCCACACAGATTCTCCAAACTGAACTACCCAGTTATAAGTAAACTTCAGGAGATTGTGATTGTGTTTTACTGTAGACCGGCATCCCAGCCAGAGCTTGTTCCTGACATGTGCCTGTTGCACACTATAGCTTTGGTTCTCCAAAATCAGAACATCAAAATGCAGATTTATAAATGTACAGATGTTTTGCTCCTGCCTTATACATTACAAGCAGGCCTTACTCTCATAATTTAGTCTTCAGGTGAATGCCAAAATGTGCTGTGCTCAGTCCACCCTGGCTGGCACTTCCCTACCAGTTAGAAGTCCCAGAAGGGATAAGCCCTTTCTCTCCATGTTGCAGCCTTCCTTCATTTTGAGGGCAACACCCCACCACAACCACTAATCTGCTGCTCATTAGCGCAGCATGCATATTACCACATGTGCAGACACAATGCTACCTCATCTGGGCACAATTACTGGGCCTCGTTAGGCTTCTGCTTGTACAATGCCAAGTTCACCTTTTTATTATATTAGCTACTCACCAGCTGTCAAACAGTAATACAATTAAGCATAAAAGAATTGATGACCTATAGTAACTGTGTTTTTTAAGCACTTTTTAAGTGTCTGACACAGTATCAATTCTGTCAATCAAATTGTCTACATCTTTTACCTTGACATGTTATCAGTAAGCTGGAACTTATCCATCTCATCGATTTCAATTTCACTTTATTCATGTGCATCAATTTTCAGTGAATAAAGGGATACATTTACAACCACAACATGGCTAGCTATGCTGTTACCGTTATATATAGACATCTACATGTGGACGTGTGTGTGTCTGTCTGTCTGGCCTGGAAATGCGAGGCTACAGCATGAAGCTCAAAGATCTGGCAAGGTGGCCCCAAGTTCACAAGTCAGAAGAAGGAAGAAGTGCAGGGCTACAGCATGAAGCTGAAAGAAAGCGACTCTGCGCCAAAGTGAAACCGCCGATGAAAGACAAACTCACTTAGCCGCTAATACACAAGTGAGGTGAGCACATCGGCAAAACGGACCTTCAGAGGAGAAACTTCCTTAGCTGCTGATAGACAAAGGGGGCGAGCACATCCGCAAAACAAAACAGCAGACTCTGCATTTCAATTTTTTTCCTGACGATTTCAATAGTTTCTAGGAGCTTGGGCTTTTTACAGCATTGGCTTACACAGCTAGTATTTGTATACTAGGACAAGGTAAGAAAACAAATACATACTTTTTTTTTAATATTGACCCTTTTCTTATTGCTGGCTGATGTGTTCATCATCTACCTCCCTATCAATTTGTCTGCTGTCATGAATCGAGAATTTGTTCTTTTTATGTGCGATTGGATTCCATGATTGTGGCAACTCCTTGTTGGGTGGGAAGCATGAATACTACATTTTTGTATTTCCTGGTTTAGTGTGCTATCACAAACAGATGTTTAATTTCACATTAATACATTGATTTGCTTGTTGAATAACTGAATCCATGGAAAGCATCTACAAAAATGGAGGCTGGGGAGTGGGACCCACAAACATCGCCATAGGTCCCTGTATTATTACAGAAGACATCACCAGTGATGGTATTTGATAATGTTATTAAGCCGATTCAAAGTTGATTCATTCGATGATGATTTAAAATTTCTACAATCGTAACACTGTATTGGCATCAAAGATTTAAATTAGAGCTACCTCATCATAAAGTAGACTTAATAATAAATCTCTACCATTGAAAAACAGTAAAGTTACTAATGCTGTCCTCTGTTATTCTCTTTCTACCACATTCTAAACAGTGTCTTGGTGTGCACTAAAAAATTGTGTCTTATTCCGTTTATTCATGGCTTATTTCTATCTTAACAACTAGGGGGCTTTGCCCCTGCTCACTTCCCCCGCCAATCCCTTTCCAACCCCAATGCCCCCCCCCCCCACCAGCAGTACGTGCACCCCAAGGAGACGCAGTCGCACCTCTGAAACCCCTCTTAAACAATAACACAATGGGAGACAAATACAGTTTGTTTTTTTTTTACCTTCTCTTTGTTCAATAAGCTGATGGCTTGCTGCTGCTGCCATGCCATGTGATCTGCATCTCGCGCGGCACTTCAAACATTTAAAAGCCTGTACAGCAGCTGTCCTTTTGTCTCACTGCCTTGTCTCTCTTCTCCCCCAGACATCCTCAAGCGCTATTCGATTTCTTTTCGCTGTTCCATTATTTCTCAGAGTAATATTTTCCATTTGTTTGCGCTAATGCGATCTTTACTATCATTTTTTTGAGGCTTTCGAATTTTCCTACTTCCACTATCTCTAACCTGCTCTGCGTGTGTATCGCGCCAACGTTTTTGAATTCTTTACAACGTTCTACTTTGTCTTTTTCCTTCCCCAGGCATGGTTAAATCTCTTGGCACAAAGTCTAGTCTCACGGGACGTGAAAGTGTCTTTCTGACCGAGAAAGTGTCTTTCTGAGAAGGTCACATCTCGTCTCTCTGAACAGGTCTCGTCTCATCAGTTTTTTTTAAATAATAGAGAGATATGCAGGTGTACAACAGCATGGGCTTTTCAAAAAATGTAAAGTTTTGCTTTGCTAAAAATTGTAGTGTAATCAGTTCATTTCAGAGGTATTGTCACATGTACGCAGTGCAATAAAATTCCTGTCCACACAGTTGACCAACACAGAGCAGGCCATCACTGTTCTTGTATTGGCAGCCCAGATCTCAGTCGGTTGATATTGTATAATTTCCATCCATCCATCCATTTTCTATACTGTCTTATAGCATAAAATCAATAAATAAGATGCAGAAATTTGCAAAACAATGGAGCTTTGTTTTGCATACAAGTTAATGCAATTTACAATTAACTTTTATTTCAAATGTGATTTTGTAACCAAAAAACTCACTAAAAAGGGTGTTTTGGAGAAGAAGAAAGAAAGAAAGAAACATTGCTCATTAAGAGTTTGGCAAAACTGTACACCCCTTTTGGACCCTTATGCTGTATTTCTCAGAAAAAAAGATGGCTAAAGGCTAAACAAGGCTAAACACAACCCATGACAAGACAAAATGATGTTTTTATAGACAAAAACTTAAACCCAGCAAGACAATAAAATTGTTATCCAAAATAGTTGAAAAGACAACACTGTGACCTAAGATAAGATCCCACTTTTGCTGGTACAAAACTTTGTGTGTGCTGATAATGATGCCCTCCCATCAGCCTCAGCATTCTCCTTCTGCCAGATGGGAATTGTAGTCCTCTTTTCGGCACTGGTTTTTGGGTTGCCCCCTCCATTACAAACCTGATACACCATATAGCCTGTGCTTTAAACTGGACTAACAGCAACACACTTGCAAAAATTCCTAAAAACTGGTTTAGCCATTTTTGATTTGCTTATCAAACAAACAAACAAACAGCTTATGACTTTATTTACAGTATATAGGTAACAGTGACATGCAAAGTCACAATTACATTCCTGCCATTTGCCCATTTACTGTACACGGAATGGGAAAAGCTCATTACATGATGTACTCGCACAGACTCCGTCATATTTAACATAATACACATGTATTTCACATTCAGAAGGGGGGCAAGGAAAGGCCATGCAGTCTCTACATAGAAAGTCAGCTTGTCAAAATTTGAACCCTGGCTTCTGGATTATTTGCCACCTTATCACCGACCAGAAATAATAAAAAAAACAAAATGTCTGATTAGAAAAATTCAAAGGCATTCCATGCTTGTCTTTGGTAAATAACAAAGAAACTAAACTTCACCGTTTTTCTATTTGCAAACAACAGATGTTGCTGAAACCCCACATTGATGTAGCCACCAACCAGGATTTTACAGAGTGGCTTCAAATTTTACCTTGCAGCCATTTGTGGAGGCCACGCTCAGCGGTCAAGAATTAACAAGTTCCAGGTTGACAGCACATCACTGAAATTGCCATTTATTTTGGCTTTGCACCTCTCCTGTGATCTCTCTGAGCAAGAAACCTCAAGTGTCTGCCTCTGACAGATTTAGCTTGTTATTTCTCTGAACTAATAATTTGTTTTACATAAAACCCTTGGAGCGTAAGAATACATGGAGTGAGAAAAGCCCACAGAACCTATCAAGGATAATGAATTTCTAAGATGCTGATGGACCTTCGCTGTTAATGAAACTGCTTTGTAAATTGCTGACCTAACATCCGTATGCTTTCACTCAGCCATGATTATGAATATGTTTCAGTGGTTTGCTGCATTAGTAGAGGAAGACAAGAAGGAAAGGTCTGGAATGCTGGCACACGTAAACAAGCACTGCTCAACCCAAATTTTGGTGCCACTTAGGGCCTGATGGTTTAAATTTCAAATGACCACTTAGGTTGGGTGAGTACATTTTTGAAATGCTAGACTGCGACACAGAAAACTGTTGAAGGACAGGGGTCAGCCGTTACAGGGACTCCAAATTGAATGTTCTGATTATTTGGAAATGAAGTTTGCATAGCTGTATGGTAACTGCAGACGGGCTGGACTTCTCCAGATCTTCTGAACTACTGTATGTTAAGATGAATTCTGGGAAATTCTCCCATCAGCACACTAGGGCATGTGATCCAAATCCAGGACTGTCATCGTAAATCTGAAATACCTGAGTATTCTGCCTAAAGCTTTAAAAATAATTATTCCATTTACTGTTTTTAAATAGCTGCTAAAATAAACTCCACTTCTCCTGTGACTCTGAATTGGACTAAGAAGAGGAAGAAGACATTGCAATTATGTAATGATTTTCAAGACACTCAAACTGCTTTGCATAGAGAGGGGGAGCCACTTCAACCATCACTAATGTGCAGCATCTACCTGGATGATGCAAAGGCAGCCATTTTGAGCCAGTATGCTCACCACACATTAGTTAGAAGGTACAGAAGGAATGAGAGAAAGGCATGGAATGATTAGGGTGGCAGAATGACCAGGAGTGGTGGGCAATATTTAGCCAGGCCATTGGTAAAAACCCTATTCTTTACAAAAGATGCCCAGAGATCTTTTATGAGCATAGAGAGTCGAGACCTTGGTTTTATGTCTCATCCAAACATCAGAAGCAGGTCAGAGACTGTTAGGTCATTATTGATGAGGAGAGCACATTGGTTATCACTGCTGCCTCACTCATCTAGTATATTTGATTCAAATCTCACCCCAGTTACTATCTGTGTGGGGTTTACTTGTTCTTCCTATGTATGTATGGGTATGTGTGTAAGTTTAACGGACTGTGTGGTGTATGCATAAATGGAATGTAAAAGCAATGTTTGCATATGGGTGGAAGGGGTGAGTATGTTGGCATACAGTTCTCGTAATTCTTACATTCTGTATCGTGGAGTGTGTGTGGCTTGTCAATGAGCCATAATATTAGCCAGTGGCCTAGAGACTCCATATTCAAACTTACCCCTTGCTGCTGCACATCGGTGAAGCGCCTCCTGTCTTTGCCTTGAAGAGGGTGAAGATGACACTGATGGAGTGTGCAGTACTGTATTTTGCAATCATAAGCATCAGTTTGGTGAGATGACAGGAGCACAGATCATTTTGTGCAGGCATTTGTCTGTCTTTGTTGTGCATGCATTCTGTTTTTATATACTTGATGCGCAGCAGATGGTGCTGCTGTTCTTCTTCCTATGAGCTGCCTCTGCAATGCACTTTACACTCAGCAGATGTTGCCACTTCTCTTTTCATATCAGCTATTTCACCTTCTCGAGCAGTTTGCCAAAAGAAATACACAGTCTCCAATATTTTGCAGAGTTGTCACTACCATATGTTTTGCTTTACCAACATATATCACATCATAAATTTTCAAATAACACCTGGATCAAGGTTCTAGCCCCAGTGGTTCACAAGTAATCATGTGACAGACAGCCACAACCTTTAGCATTTTCGGTATATAGATTTAGGCATCTACAATTTCTGCAATGTCTTTTCCACCTTTAACATACAGCGGTGGAAAGCAAGAGCCTGCACAGGGCTTTGGCAATTGCTTCAAAGCAGATTGAGTATCCTAGTGGCAAAGACTTTGGACTTTTACCCACAAGGCTGCCAATTCTATCCTTGTCTTCCTGAGTGGTTGTGTACCCTTTCTTCCCTGTGCGTGAACTGTAAACACTTGGACCACATTACTGTAGTTGTAAATCAGTTTGAGATGGTGTTCTCAATAAAAACTCCATAAGGTTAAAGGTGCATATTTTAAGGTTATTTTACTTGAGCATTTCTACAGTGGAATGAACTTACAACCCCAGCTGTCAGATTTTCTCATTTGCCTCACATCATAGTCCACCATTCAATGAATACTTTACCATGCCTTCATTATCACTCTCTGAGCTTGATGGACTGACAAACTTCAGCTGGTTCCTAACCCTGCCACCAGATACATTACAAATGCCATGACCATGCCATCCCTTTGGCTGGCCAAACTACAGAAACACTGCTCTCCTTTTCAAAATGTTATTAAGGAAGGCACAATCTGCCAGTTTAGAAGTTTGGATGCCCTGATGCATCTAACATTTCATTCACTCTGTCATACGAGTATCTGATTTATACACACAGTTTTTGACAGTCCTATTGCCTTTATGTTTAGAGCAAAAGTCTAATCTGGGCTCGTCTCTCTTTCATTTAAATGTCTGTAAGGAAATTTTCTGTTTTTCCTTCCCCCTCGGGGTTCACTACTTTTCTCCTAAACATTTGTACGTAAAGTTATATGGAATTTCAAAGTGACTTCATGTGAGTGAAGTGTGTATGCTGGTATGAATGCACCCTGTAGAAGACTGGTACTTCACCCGGGGCATCTAACCTTGGACATGGTGCTGCTGAGATTGGTTTCAACAGGTGTTACTTGCATGCACAGAGGGAACAGCTCAAGGGAGCTGGTGATTGTAATTCCCCACCACACCAGGGGATGGCGCTGTGTCCCAATGCCTTTTCTCTTTCTCCCTCTGCTGACTGGATGATTGCCTGGAGTTCCACTGCAATGGCCGGGACAAAAGACACCACGTCTTTGCAAAAAATCCTGCCGACTACGCCACTGTAAGAGAACAGACAAACCACAATAAAGAGTTGGGGCACCACCTCTTGACCCCATACGACTGGATTGCATCAAATACAAAAGAAAACATGCGATAATTGTGAAAACGTCTTTACAGAAGCGAGTTCCAAATTGAACTCTTTCAGTCTTAAGTCCTTCTGGAAGAAAGAGGCAGGTCCAGGCAGATGGACACGGGAAGTGACATCAGAGTTTTTACAGCTGTCAGTCAGTTTGCAGAGGGAGGAAGAGAAAAGGCATTAGGAGATAGCGTAGCGGTGGGGAATTCCAATCACTAGAGCCCTTAAGCTGTCTCCTATGTTCACACACGTGACATAGGATACAACAACTTAGCAGGATTGAATAAGTTTGATAATGAGTGAACTGATAACATTTCTAATTTTATACTCTATTTCTTATACTTAGTACTTGGCAGTGTTTCAGGACAAAATTACTCCTTGTCATCTATCCCTATACAATTTAGTTCATTAAAGCTTTAGAATACAAATGGTGGCCTCATATCTAAGGCATTGAGCTGTAACCCTCAAGTCTCAGAGTTGCATCCTTTTCCAATCCTGAGTCCCGATCACTTTGCCTGCCTATGTTTTAAATGCAAATATTTGTAAACAACTGTACTTTGAAGATGGCTGCTATAAAAATACATGATGATTCATACTAATTATTTCTGAAGAACTTTGGGTTAGTGGGAGACACCAGGGTTAATGATGGTGCCTCTCAAAGTCCTAGATGCAGTTCCAGCTCAGACATTGCCTGCTGTGGGTTTGCACTTTCTCCTTGTGTCGTGGTATTCTCCAGTTTTCCTGCCTCACCTTCATGACATGCATGTTAGGTTAACTGGTGACTTTAAAGCAGCCTAACATGGATAAGTGTGCCCTTTGATGGACTGGTATCTCAGCTGATATCACTTCCTGACTTGAACCCAATTCTGCTAGATATGGCAGGGACCCCACAACCTTAAACTGTGATTAAGAAGTGAGGACTCTCTGAAACTGACATTGAGTTCATGTTGTTAGGCCAACTTAGGGCCACTGAGGGTATGCAGTTTGTGTCAGAGAAAACAAATGGATTGACTATTTGTTGGTGCTCACTATGTAAGGTGCAGTTTAAAGGACAGCTTCATTGATTTATTGACACAAGACAGTTCTCATGAACATATGGCAAAGGGTGTGCAAGAAACTCCATAAGCGAGCACACAGTAAGTTGACTGTATAATGATACAAGTGATATGCAGTTTACATTTCAGTCTGCTCAAAGGATTCCAACTGGGTGCAATTATCTGGGATATTTCTCACCATTATCTAACATAAAATGTAGCTTTGCTAGATTTTTTTCTGTGTGTCAGAATACCACACACAAGGTCATTTTATGCCGAGCGATACAAAGATGAATGGATAAATATTATTGTAATGTAATTAGTGGAACTTTACAAATGTAAATTGTAACTTAAAATTATACATTTTTAGATTCCATCATCATTCCTTCAGTTCAAATCTGAACAAAATAATGGTAACTCAGCAATGTGGTGTATACTACGTGTTCATGTGACACTTTAGTTACTGAGTAATGCCTTTTTAAAGCCATTTAATTCTTTGTAAATCAGCGGTTACTGCAAATCTTACAGTGAAGTGACTTACTGAGCAAGTGAGCAGTAGGATGTGCACCAGTCTAACACTTCAGACGCTGAATCTCACTCCCTGATGAATGATAACAGATGACTTCATTATCTGCATTATTTTTGGACTGAAAACAGTAAATTTCTATAATTCACTGTTACTCCTCCAAATGAAACTTCTGCCCTCCCTCATACTTCTTTTGATATGAAACCACATTTGGCTCTGTCTTCTAAAGAGTAGTTCTTTTTTTTTTATTATGGTAGCACTGGACAATGTTCACAAGAATATTATGATCCTAATAAAAATCCTGTACGCTTGTATAGGTCTCCTTTATCTTGGTAACATTATCCCTTGCTTGCTTTTTTTAATTGCCCGATTGTTTCTCCATCTGAGTCGGCATTTAATTCCCCACGGTCCTTTTCCCCATTCTACTGTATCTGCTCCTTGTCAATTCCAAGTGCTTGATATTCCATAGTTACAACTAGCATTTGGCTTTGATTAACGTTCAGTGCAGTGCTCGCTCACCCAAGGCTCCCATTCAGCTACTTTGCTTTACTACTGCAAAGCATTTACCTGTCCGTAAAAAAAAAGAAATAAGTCCAGAACAGTATGAGGTCAAGAAATTTTATCAGCAGCCATTGTGTTTTGATATCTGGATAATCCAGCTATTTAGCTAAGGTATACGCTAATTAATTGTGTAGCAATTATGTCATTCTTGATTGCAATGTAATTTACTTATATTTGCATTATTTGTAACACCCGTTCCCAGCATATACATTGGATTCAGAAAGCATTCAAACCCCTTCACTTTATTGTGTGGCAGATTTCATTTCAAAAAAGGATACATTTACTGTTTTTTTTACTCATTAGTCTACCTTCAATAACTTATAATGACAAAATGAAAACATGTTTTCTGAATATTTTGCAAATTTATTAAAAATCAAAAACTAAAATCCTTCTTCACATAAGTATTCATATCTTAGATTCAGTACTTTGTAGAGGCGGCGTGCTTCTTAGAGCATTCTTGGTTAAGTCTCTGTAAGTTTTGCGCACCTGGATTTGGGCAGTTTATCCTGTTCTTCCTGGCAGACCCCCTCGAGCTCCTTTGATTCGATTGAAAATGTCTGCAAACTGCCCTCTTCAGGTTTCTTCACAGATGTTCTATGGGATTTATGTCCAGGCTTTGGCTTGGCCACTTTACGACTGTCAGGCTTATCCTGAAGCCACTCCAGAATTGCTTTGACTGTATGCTTTAGGCCATTGTCGCGTGAAAAGTGAACTCTCTCCCCATTCTGAGGTCATGTGCACTCTAG
Organism: Polypterus bichir lapradei; assembly: GCA_026402145.1. NCBI lineage: Eukaryota > Metazoa > Chordata > Cladistia > Polypteriformes > Polypteridae > Polypterus > Polypterus bichir. The sequence continues at coordinate 4,143,587 of JANRMT010062808.1, forward strand.
AGCAGGTTTTCTTCAAGAACCTCTCTGTATTTGACTGCATTTATCTTTCTCTCAATTCTGACCATTCTCCCTGTTCCTGCTGCTAAGCAGCACCCCCATAACATGGTGCTATCACCTCCATGCATCATTAGAGGAATGGTATCAGGGAGGTGATGATACAGGCTTGCAGTTCTGCCCAAAGAGTTCAATTTTTGTCTCATCAGACCAAGGCAATGTTTTCCTCATGTTTGCTGTGTCCTTCAAATGCCATTTGGCATCAGTGGCTTCAATCTAGCCATTCTACCATTGTACCAAAATCTGGCTATGAAAGGTGACCTGTTACAGTTTTCTACCTTAAGGTTCAGGCAAAAGTATTAAAAAGGCCAACACCTTCACCGTACTACATCCTTTCTACCCCTCTATAAGAAACTCCTTCATGTTATATAAAAATGACCAGAAAGCTAGTTAAAGTTTGATCTATTATAATAAGAAAGATGCAGACAAATAACAAAATATACAATCAAAAAAACATTCCCCATTAACACAAAATCATTACAAGTCCTTTGTTTGGAGAATTTCTACAAATATTTGGATTAAATGAGAAAAGAGAAAAAAAAAGTCTGGTTTAGATGGTGGATATGAAATGCAAGAAGCTGGCAAACCAGGTAAAAGTGTCTGTACTCAGCATTTTCCGATATTAAAACTGGAATCGCCCCACAGTAGGCCTGTGCGATATATCGATAGACAGGATACAAACAATATTTTTTAATGCATCGTTTGAAAACAAACCTATCATGATATATTATGTAATATGTTTTATTAAACACTATAAGTGTGTAGTGCATTATTTCTACTAATTGGAGCACATCCTAAATGCAGTCATTGCGATTAAACCCCGCCTCCTGCTTATCTTAAACAGTACAACAATGGCTGAGACAGAGGCAGAAACAAGTACGGCTATCAGCGATGATTTAGTACCAAAAAAAGGTACAAATGTGACCTCCGTTGTTTGGAAATGGTTTGGTTTTAGACAAAATGATGCAGAACAAAAGACTGTTATATGTAAACTTTGTAAGAGAGAAGTAGGAACGAAGAGCGGCAACACCTCAAACCTCTTTAATCATTTGAAAACAAAACACATTACAAAGTACAAAGAATGTATTAAACTTCACGAGAACTCTGCTCAAAACACAACGAAGCACATCCCTGCTGCAAAAAATTTTCACGCTGGCGGCAACGTTCTCTCGTTGCATACCGTGTGAAAAAACAAGCCCCAAATTGAAGGAAATAACAGCTTTAGTAACATACCACATTGCAAAAGATATGGTCCCTGTTGCCACTGTCAAAAAACACAGATTTCAGAAACTACTGAGAATGATTGATCCCAAATATGTAATTCCCAGTCGGAAATACTTTGCCGAAAAAGCGCTGCCCAAATTATACAACGAGGTAAAGGAGAAAATTCTGAATCAGCTTCAGAACGTTCACCACTTCTCCACCACATCCGATCTATGGACTAATCGTACCATGCAACCATACATTAGCCTAACGGTTCATTTTATTGAAAACTGGGAGATAAGAAGCATTTGTCTTCAGACAGGATGTGCACCAGATGACCATACCGGAGAAACGATTGCGCTGGGGCTCAAAGATGCGCTTAAATCATGGAAATTAGACAACGCGCGACAAGTGTGCATTACCACGGATAACGCTGCAAATGTGATTAAAGCCGTTGATCTGAACAAATGGAAGAGACTGCATTGCTTTGGTCATCGGCTGAATCTGGCGATTGGTATGGCGTGTGTGTGCGTGCTAGTAATGTGTCGATCACAAACGAAACAGTTCTTTGAGCCGGCTCTTTTTAGTGAACCGTGGGAACCGATTCACGTTTTTTGGAACCGATGTCTGTGTAGTGTTTGTAGCGAAACACTAAGTGCAAACATCTAATCATGGGTCAGAACACTACTAAATTTGGCTGAATTATTAAAGGCTGGTGTGGGAAAATAAAGAGGCGTTTGGGAGCCGAAAGAGCCGATTCTTAGTGAGCTGGGCAAAATGATCCGGCTCACTAAAAAGAGCCGAAATGCCCATCACTAGTGCGTGCGTGTATGAGAAATGTTTGAAAATAAATAATAACACGTAATAAATATAAGAAATATGTAATAATAAATGTAAAGTGTGTGTGCACGTATGAGAAATATCCATCCATCCATCCATTATCCAACCCGCTGAATCCGAACAGGGTCACGGGGGTCTGCTGGAGCCAATCCCAGCCAACACAGGGCACAAGGCAGGAACCAATCCTGGGCAGTGTGCCAACCCACCGCAGTATGAGAAATATGTTAAATTAAATAATAAATATGCTAAGAAACAGTAAATAAATGCAAATAATAGTGTGTATGAGAAATATTATTAATTAATAATAACGTAAACAATTAATAAGACTGTAATTTGTGTTTGGTTTTAGAGAGAAGCATGAGAGATCCCCGCATTGAATGGGCAATTGGTGTAAGCAAAAGAATTGTTGCATATTTTTCCTTCAGCTGGAAAAAAAAGAAGGGATTTGACCGCAACACAGAAAGAACTCACGCTATTCGACCCCTCCTGGAATTTACAGATGCACTCTCAGCTCAGTCCTCCTATGTTAAGTCAGTGCTACACCTTTTTCAAACCAGCATCTTGGCTCACCAGCCAGAAGACACAGAGCTCACTATGTCAATTAAGACCAAAATTCTTGATTATCTGAGAGAGAAATTTGATGACCCTGCCACCCAGCAACTACTAGACATTGCTTCTTTTTTGGATTCATGTTTCAAAAGATCATACATTCCTGAGGAAAAGTATGAAGAGGTCAAACACAGAGTTGTGTCTGAAGTGGAGACCCTTCATCATGATGAGACCAGTGCCCAGCCGGACTAAGCTGGGGAACTTTCAGAAGCAGCTGAAGCATCACCACCACCAGCCAAAAAGGAGAAGTGAAGCCTTGGTAGCTTCTTTAAGAGGCCAACATCTTTATCGACATTGTCTGACAGAGATAAAATTGAAGCTGAACTTTCAACCTACCTACAAGCAGCTGAAATTGACACACATTGAGACAAACCCACTTGCATGGTGGAAAGAGCATAAACCAATCTTTCCAACTCTTAGTCGCCTTGCAAAAAAATATCTCTGCATACATGCCACTAGTTTGCCCTCAGAAAGGGCATTTAGCACAGGTGGCAACATAATGAACTGCCACAGGGCATCTTTAAAGCCAGAGGCAGTTGACAGACTTGTCTTTCTTGCACAAAATTTGTGAAATTGTGTTACTTGAATGCATGTTCTTGACACGCTTTATTTGTTTGCAAAACACAGCTTGTAGTACTAGGGTGTTGTACCGTGTTAGCCATTATGAATGTAGAGAAGAGCCAAGCAAAATGACACCTTTTATTGGCTAACTAAAAAGATTACAATATGCAAGCTTTCGAGGCAAAGAGCATATTGAAACATTATTATTTTAAGTTTTTTTAGGCAAACCTAGTAAAGTAGATAAAGCATCTACTCTTACGTCACCTAATATTCAGACAACTGGCTTTCTTGCGTAAATGTTTAGATGTGTTTCTTGCATTAATGAGTATATTTTGGTTTATGCCTATGATGTAAAGTTGTAAGTTTGCAATTATATGTAAATAACTAACGAGCAATATAAATGTGTTGGCTTCTTTTTTAAGTAATAATAGATAGGAAAAAAATATCGTTGCATATCGTATATATTGACTTTTGGTCCAAAAATATCGCAATTTGAATTTTAAGCTATATCACCCAGCCCTACCTCACGGTGTTCAATGTTGGGGAGCTCAAGTTTGCTGCGGTCTGAAAAGGGTGCTGCTCTAGCCACACACTGAATGGTTTGCCTGAGGTTAACACATCCCCTCTGCAAGCCTTTTTCAAAACGGTGATCGTCCAGTCCTTCGTCAGCTAGGAAAATTGCCAAGTCTCAGCTTTTTTGGAATGAACCTGTTTTTCCAAAGTCAAATCCCTCTAGCTGTCTCCTGCTTTTTCTTCTTCTAGCTCTGTTGTCGCTTTTAGAGGGTTTCCAATGGCACCAAAAACCCACTGTCCTTAGCAAGCCCTAACATCCACCCAGGAACAATCATGGTAAGAGCTATCGTTAGGAGCTGCCCCATATTCCCATACTGAAGCAATGAATGAAACAATGACCAAACACTGAAAAATGTATTTCCTAAACCTCCCCTCCTGGCATACAGACAACCACCAAACCTGCAGCAACTAATTGTCCAAAGCTCCCCAAGTGTACCAACAGAAAATGGCACATCTCCCTGCCTACAGATAATTTAAAATACAGACTGTATAGTTGTAACACACTGCCAACTAGAACATCACATAAAGGGATCGTTTTCCTGCAGATCATCTAATGTGGTCTACCTAATTATCTGCATGAAATGTCCTGCACTCTATGTGGGAGAAACTGGACAAACACTCCGCCAGAGAATGAATGAACTTACACAGGTTCCACATCAAGCCTGGCAGCACAGATGTTGCTGTAGCGGCCACTTCAACAGCCATAGACACTTTGAGAGGGACTTTAAAGTCACAGTACTTATGGGCAACTTCAGAACACAGCAAGAGAGAAAAGGATGGGAAGTCAAACTCATGCTAAAATTTAATACATTACAATATGGTTTGAATAGAGACAAGGGTTTTATGGCCAGATATGAGGACTGACACAGACAACCCATCTACAGATCCACATTGTTTTGAAAACCTCATTAGAAACTTCTAAACACATTGTTGGACAGTTATCGTATCCAAAGATCTTGACCATACATTGTTCTTCTCTCTTGTTAAATTAACCCTAGCCTGAAGGAATCTATTATTTTTTGACATTTAAGATTTCTCACTTAATGATTTACCAATGTTGTTTCTTGTCCTAGTGTGTGTATATAAACACAGGGAACTCCATGCATGCTCAGGGGGCCTAAGGGTACATCTTTCACCATCTTACATTGCAGTGATTGCAGCCATTCCCCAACTCTCTGTGAATGGTACTCATGGCCATTGATCAATGGACAATTTGCATATCATTGATCACAAGGCCCATTGTTAGTCAATGGTGCTAGTTCGATCATTAGGCCAAATTACTGTTTATAAGGTTGGAGAAACCTGCAGTCAACTGAGACTGAGGAAGTCACTTGGATGAGTGATGAAACATATTGAGAAAAAAAACTACGTCCAGATGAACAGAATCAACTTTCAAGAACAGGGAACTCCAGTTTCTGTATTACATCTTGCCTGAAGAATGGACCTGAGTTGCCTCGAAAGCTTGCATACTGGAATCTTTTTAGTTAGCCAATAAAAGGCGTCATTTTGCTTGACTTTTCACTACATACTGAAACAATGAAACAAAACAATAGCACAGGTGAAAGAATAAAAAAAGATACACTCTGTGACAGTGCTACACCACAAATACTGAGTTCAGATGACAAGGTGGTCCTTCCAACAGGTTTTTAGCAGAGGGCTTCTGAAGCTTCTGACCATTGGGTTCAAGGTCCTTCTTGCCCAGTTGCTTAGTTTGGCCAAATGGCCAACACTAGGAAGAGTTCTGGTGTGTTCAAACTTCTACCATTTCACAATCATTGAGGCCACCATGCTCCTGGGAACACTCAAAGCTTTAGAAATGGTTTTTCTGTATACCTTTGCCCTGATCTATGCCCCCCACAATTTCATTATGGATTTCTACAGAGAGCTCCTTGGGCTTCATGGCTTGGTTTTTGTCTAGTCCTGCAATATGGACCTTACAATTCATAGGCAGTTGTGTGCCTTTCTAAAGAATGTCCAATCAATTCAGGAGGACTCCAATCAAGTTCACTCAAGGAAAAGTAAAGCAAACAGCATGCACCGGACCACAACTTGGAGGTCCACAGCAAAGGGGCTAACTACTTACTTGAATGAGAGATGTCAGTTTTTGATTTTTAATAGATTTGCAAACATTTCCAAAAAAATGATTTCATTTCTCATTATGAGTTATTGAGTTTAGATTGATGGGTACAAATGCCAAATTTATGCATTTAAAATGAAATCTACAACACAATAAAGTTTTTTTTTCAGAAAGTGAAGTGGTCTGAATACTTTCTGAATCCACTGTACATACATAATGTGCATAGTTTTTTAGAATATGAAATCTTAACTCTATCAGGACCAATGCCGACGCTTGTTGAATTTCAGGGGTAGAGGACAATAATTAGCTGTAAACAGTGACAAAACTCGCCATTATGCTTTAATTTGACTCTCTTTACTATAAAGAAAGTTAGTTTAATTGATTTGACCTTGATTTCCTGCAAGTGCATGAGTAGCGAAGAGCAAACAACTTATAAAATGGCATTGAAATCTGGCGAGAGAGCAAAGGGAACACGCAAAGCAAAATACTCCACAGTTGATGTTTTGCAAATTATCGCAGAATCAGACTATGACTTGTCAGACTCTGATTTTGATGAAAGTAATCTGGAGATGGAGATTGAGAACGAAAGTGAGGTACGAGCATCGGTCCACAGTGGATCGTGGTGCTGAACACATTCGTGTAGCTGATGCACCTTAGGCAACATTCAGCTGCGATGACCCCCATTTATGTTAACAAGAGGTACAAACCAAATTGCATCACACTGCGACTATGCCACCTCCCACCTGCCGCATGAAGACAGGCAGGCAGACAACCTGCCACACATTTCTGCTGGCCAACTAGCCGCCCCCACATAGCTGCTAGAGATGGCAAACAGGCATTATCAGCAGCCACAGTATGCAGCAACAGATGTTTTATGTTGATTTTTGTGTGAAACCATTGCTTTGTATGCTTTTCAGAAAACTGAGTTTTGGAAAAAATATTCAGCCCTCAATGAGTTAAGCAATGTGGACAAAAGTCGTGTCTGGGCCAAGTCTAGGATTAGAGGCCCTTAAGCATAAACTTCATTAGTTTCATAGGCAAGAGGAAACCAGTTTAAGAAGCTCATATCGATTAATGACTAGGTTGGGAAGCAAAGAGATTTGGTCTCAAAGAATTAAAGAGACTAACTGCTTTGTTAGCTGTTAATAAATGCAAAAGAAACTTCATGATGGGTGGCGCAGTGGGTAGTGCTGCTGCCTCGCAGTTAGGAGACCTGGGTTCGCTTCCCAGGTCCTCCCTGCGTGGAGTTTGCATGTTCTCTCCGTGTCTGCGTGGGTTTCCTCCGGGTACTACGGTTTCCTCCCACAGTCCAAAGACATGCAGGTTAGGTGGATTGGCGATGCTTGGTGTGTGCTCGGTGTGTAGGTTTGTGTGTGTGCGCCCTGCCCAGGGTTTGTTTCCTGCCTTGCGGCCGGGAATTGGCTCCGGCAGACCCCCTGTGACCCTGTAGTTAGGATATAGCAGGTTGGATAATGAATGAATGAATGAATGAAACTTCATAATCTAAAACTCAAAAAAAATTCTCCCCCAGTAAGTAATGCAGGAATTAATCTCAGCAGAAGAGCAATTAATTCCCAGAGCACATCAATGTGCTTCTTTACAGTAGCCTGTTTGAAATTCTGAGTTAAGGAAACCCAAAATATAGCACCTTGGGCACTCAGAGAATGAGCAAACTCCACACACACTTAGACAGTGAACTGAACCCTGGGCCTGAAAGCTTCAGACAAGCAACACCACCATTCTGCCTCCCCACACCACAGAAAATGATCTGCTCCTATGACACACACACATAAATAAGCTATAGTGCAAACAATTGCTTTTTTTTGACTTTGCATAATTTAATTAGTTGAATGGAGTCCACCTGCATGCAATTGAGGGGTTGTGCATGAGCTCAGAATAAATTGATCTATTTCCGGAAAGTTCCACAGTTGGCTCATAACAGTTCAGCTCCAAACAAATTCTGAATCATAAAGACAAACACTAATCAGAGATATAAGAAAATTATGAAGGAAATGAAATCCCCCAAGGCCCAGATATTTCATTATGAAAACATAAATATAGCACAAAAAGACCAGTGTGCCTATAAAATCCTCCAAACGAGGACAATCTATGAGTTCACCAAGGAACCAAAGGTACGTCTTAATGCAAGATATTGTGCATGGAGAAAAAAAGTTGCTTTATTAGACAAACTCACTTCAGACTCATGGAAAATTCAGAGACCAGGCAGAAGAAAACAGACATCACTCTTGATTATGCTCTTGATGATGCTGGCAGAGTCATGTTGCGAAGATGCTTCCTTTGAAGATAGCAGGGGAAATGGACGTTTTAGTTCTCAGACCGCAATGAAACAAAACACACGAGGCTGGCATTTATCATTGCTGTCTGTAAAGTTAGATAGAACATTTGGCAAGGAAGAATGGACAGCAATGGTTGTCTCTTGTAGTAGGGAAGAATCTAACCCTGAAATATTGAAGACACCACCAGTAAGCTAGAAAGGTGTTTTTTTTTTATTTATTTTAGTTAGTTTAAGAAGATTTCACTTTGGCATCATCCATACATGAAATATGAAGAAGCATTTTAAAGTGGCTATAAATTGTGACATAACACATTTGAGGAACTGATACATTTAAGGTGTCCCTGAACCCAATTTAATCATTACTGCAAGAAGTCTGCGTGTGTGAATTTGTACATCCATCTGCTTGTGTCTATCTATGCATCTGTGGCTTGCATAATTCATGAACACATTGAGCAGTTACAGTCAAAGATGGTGTTGTCAATACAGTCTTTTAAAACTAGAAACTTGAAATTGGTCTCAAATAAGATCTGTTGTCTTTGTAGACCAGGTTTATATTTTGTGTGGTCACATAATTAGACAAATTGACCACCGGATCATCACTACAATGTTTGTGTAGAGCCAATTTTAAGGCATAAAATAGGAAAAAATCAAATGCTCACTCAGATAATCTGTTCAAAACTTTTTAAAATATGGCCGGATCTAATCAATAATATTTTAGAATAAGCTTCTATATCGGGGAAAAGGATACTCTTCCTTCCTTGCTGCTTCAAAGATCTGCTTTGTTGGCTGGCTCTCCTCTCTTTCTTTAATTTTGTTTTTTATGTTTGGTTTGATTGTATGGACTGTTATTTGCTTTTAATTAAAATTAATAAAAAAAAAAACAAGGACTGCTGGTTTCTTCTGAGGCTGACCTGATATTCACTTTATGAGCCATTCCTGTCCACTGCACAGGTCTTTTAGGGCTCCATACACTCTTAGATGCTTCATCACTGTGCCTGTGCATACATGCCACCCAATGTCTCACTTTACCCCCTTGCAATCAGATTCAATCCATTTGCCACACTATCCATCGGCTCTGTGAGCTGATAACATCCATGATCCACATGCAAGGCTTTCTGGTGGCAAGCAGTGGGGGCACCTGGTTGAAATGCTGTTTAAGTGTGTCTGTGCCTACCTCGCCCTGTTTGAGCTCTTATTGCACAATGAGGATCAATTTGCCAAACTCAGAATTTATATCCTGTGGCTAGACAATTGAAAGAGGTACACAGAAGAATTTGCTGCTTCTTAAAATCATAATCATCCATCCTGTCGAGGGGAACATTCCATGTAGCCTGCTGAGAATGGCCAGTTAACACTATGGCAAGGATGGCAACCCAATATTGTTTCTCCCAGTGTATCATTCAGGCAATGTGCTCAAAGATAAATTGAAACTGGGTAATCAGTAGCGGACATATTTTGCAGCATCTCTTTGAGATTTGGGGGAATAGGGTCATTTTGGGAATACTATAGCCACTGTGGATTAGTACTTCTGGTACTGCATGTCACGCATTTGGTTCAGAGCTACAGAAACAACACATTTAGAAAGGGCTTTTTAAGCACACTTTATTCTTGAACTTGAATAAACAATATTGGAGTCTGTTAAAGGCACACGGCAAATGGGATAAACAATTTCACTCGTTTGTCTCCTGTCGTCTCTTCGTGAAAATTAAAAGAAATCAAAGGCATCTCCATAAGTGCTATTGAGCTACAGAGGGGGCCCCAAACACCGCATACATTCTACAAGTGAGAAAAGCCAGCTGGCAAGTGAACTGCTTGTCTTCTCAATTAGCCAGCTAGAAAGGTTTTAGTTACCATGAGATATGAAGCTTGTGCAAAGCTGCGTCTGATCCGCCATGTATTAACCAGTATCTGAGTGAAAGCATATTTTCTCTGTAATTGAATCAGCTTTAAAAATTGAGAGAGAAGCCGGATTGCTAACTGCATATTGTGGTCACCTTAGTGTAGGAAGGTCAACAAAGCAGGAATATTTTGGGGTGCCTTCAAAGTTTACTGACAGTGTCCAAAAAAACAAGGCCTGATGGCATAAGAAAAACAAGAAAAAGGAAATCACGACGAAAAGCAGTTGATCCTAATCAATTTACTTCTGTTGATGGGTCACTTGTTTCAGAGTTCCTTAGGTCATGCTGTCTCTGCGATTAAACAGGCCTCCTTCCATAAAGTCATCCTTTTGAAGCACCAGAACCAAAAGGGATGGGGTCAGTTGACCTCACTGAGCAATTTCCTGAGAATGAAGAGGAAGAAAATGATAAGTGCCACCTCCCGGCCTGGGGTGGTATCAAATTCCTGGGAAGAGCTCTGACACACATGTACATTGTGAAGGGCGACCTTGGCCATTAACCGTACGGGATGCCAATGGAATGGAAGAAACTGGGAAGAAAGGATCGCTGAGGCAATACCTCATCCTGGAACGCTACAGGGCAGCCTTCCTAGGTGGCTGTGGCGCCGTGATTTCCCGCAGGGCATGCTGAGAGCTGGAGTTTGGTGCAGCCCTGTTGGGTTCCGTGAGGGCCACCAGGGGGAGCTGCAGAGCCATTCACTAGATTTCCACCACACCTGGGAGTGATTCCAGGTAATCCTAATGAGCCACCTGGAGCACTCCCAGGTGCTCAATAAAAGGAGCTGCCTCACTCCATTCGATGAGCCAGAGTTGGGAGGTGGAAGACAAAGCTTGCTGGGAGAGGAGTTGGAGTTGGAGTTGGAGTTGGAGTTGGAGTTGGAGTTGGAGT
>JANRMT010062808.1:4154595-4207654 GCA_026402145.1 Polypterus bichir lapradei
GGAGTTGGAGTTGGAGTTGGAGTTGGAGTTGGAGTTGGAGTTGGAGTTGGAGGTGGAGGTGGAGGTGAAGGAAGAAGGAACGGAAAAGAAAAGGACTGTGTCTGATTATCGGACTGTATTGTTCTGTGGGGAGTAAAAGAAAAGCGCTCCCCAACTGTAAATAAAATGTGTCCTGTCTGTCTGTGCCAGGTTACGGTGGCTGTACGCACCCCTGGACTTCACAACATCAGACTTTATATATTCACATACTGTCTTTATATATTAAGAAATGCAATATATTTACAAGTTTGGCACCCCATCACTCAAAATTTAATTTTGGCCTTTCAACAGAATTACAGGCTGACCACTTTTGGAGTAATAAAAAAAAGAATCACTCAATCTGAATGAAACCTGGAACAATTGTTAGTACTGGAAATGCTCCAGTGGGCTTTGCTCTGCTGGGATAAATACATACAGGTATACCGCAGGGTTAGGAGTATAAAGGGAAAGTATTGTGACCTTAAAAAATGATACAATCACAGCTTTATGTCAGGAAGGTTAATTGATGAAAACATCAGATTTTTTACTGAAAATTTCCCAAAAATGTTTTAAATACACTTTAGTGAAAGAAAACTTTTTCAGAAAAATGTTTCAAATTCAGTTTTAAATGCGATATACCTGTATATATGAATGACATGCAAATTACAGACTCGGCTGTACTACAAAAACCATTTTAAAAAAAAAATATCTGGGAACAAAAAGATGGTATCCCCAGTTCGTGCAGAATAACACTCCTTACATCATTAATTTCACTCTTCCTTTTCCATCCTTAATTAAATACAGAATAAGGTCTCACTACTATGCAGTAGTGCTGAAAGGCAAATGACTCTTTTTTGAGATCACCCACAGAATAAGCAGCCATATGAGGCAGCAGACCCACCAACTCCCTGATTGAGAAGAACGCATATTCTGTTCCTAAATGCTACCTCCAGCCCTCACTCTTCCAGGATATGTGGCTCAAAAGTTTGACTCCCCACCTGATTTCTATGGATAGAAGGATAATCTTCATGGGCCATAATGAAATAAACCTGAGGTGTCATTGGTAATCTCTGTCCCTGCTTCCTCCTCATTCTCAGAGGGCTAATCCTTATATTCTGTTAAACCTTATCATTCTCAGCTCAATGATCTTCTGAAGTACTTTTTTAAAATTAGTGTAAGAAACACATCAGCTCTTTTCAATGTTTAAACAAAATGTGACAGAAGCCAGACTAAAATGTAAATAGTATCATCATGCCACTGGATGCAATTTCATTTTTTCCCAGGTGAAATTTGGCTTTTTACAAAAGTTCTTTAAATATATAAATAGATTAAAAAAAATAAACATAAATACACACTATCTATGGTCTAAACACACACCAGAATGACTAAAAAAGAAGAAAAATGTAAAAACAAAAGAAAACTTCTGACTTGCCATTCCCAGTCTCATTGAGGCATTAAGCAGGCGTATTGCTGTTGGCATTAAAGAGCCCAAGTAGTGTTTCCTGACACACTTATGCTGAAGAATTTGTTGGCTGAAAGTCCTCAGTGTTAGTGTGTCACAGACAGGATGTGCAGCATTGTTCATAATTGCACTCAGTTTTGTTTAAATTCTCTACTTTGCTACATTCAAGCGGGTCCAGAGCGTGTCCCATAACTGAGCCTGCACTTTTAATTAGTTTGGTGATTTGGTGGGCCTCTCTTGAAGTGATGTTACCTGCACAGCACACCACAGAGTAGAAAATTGCACTCGCCATCAGAGAGTTGTAGAAGATGTGAAGGATGTCACTTCCTACCTTAATGGAACACAGTCTCCTGAGGAAGAAGAACGTGCTCTGCCCTTTCTTATACAGTTCCTCCGTGTTAAGAGACCAGTCTGGCCCATCATTGATGTGCCGCCCCAACCCTCCCTCCAAATACTTGTATCAGCGTATCACTCTAGATCCACTCCATGATATAGAGGCTCTTTGACGCAGTGAAAGTCAGTAAGCAGTTTCTTGGTTTTGCTGATGTTAAGATGCAGACAGTTCTCTTTGCACCAAGAAACAAACATCTCCACCTGACTCCTATACTCTGTCTCATCCCCTTTATCAATATAGTGTAGAACCATCTGAGAATTTCTGCAAATGACATGACCTGCTGTTATATTTATTGTCTGAGGTGAACAGACTGAAGAGTAAAGGAGACAGGACTGTTCCCTGTGGTGCTCCTGTGTTGCTCATGTCCATATCAGAAGCACAGTCCTTGAGCCTCACAAACTGCAATCTGCCTAACTGATAGTCCATTATCCAGGACACCATAGGCTCATCCACATGTGCATATTTCTGAGTTTATCCCTGAACAAGGATAGCTGGAAGGTATTGAAGGTGCTGGAGAAATCAAAAACATAATCCTCACAGTGCTTCCAGCTTTACCAGCTTTGGGAATAAGCCTTGCGGAGCAGACAGATACTTGCAACCTCCACTCTGATCTTTGTCTGATAGGCAAACTGCAGTGGATCCAGATTGTCTACCACAAGAGGACTTATATAGGCCATGATCAGTCTCTCAAAAGTGTTCATGATGTGAGATATAAATGCCACTGGTCTGTAGTCATTAGGTGAGGCTTCTCTGATTTAATGGGGTCTGCTCTGGGTATTGTGGGCAGGGTTAGGTGTCCATCAGCGACGGCTTCTCAGAACTGTGGATAAAAGAGAAGATACAGTTAGTGACAGCACCTCCTCCCGTAACGGAATTGTGTTATTTATATTAGCAGAGCCAGGAAGATGATCCAACGGTACGCATGTGTGACAATATACAATAATGTCAAATTAGCAGCACAATATTTGTAAATAAAGTTTGTGTTAAATCATGCAAATCCAGCCACTGCTAAAGTTTTCATCTTCATCAGCAATGTTAGTACTGGTTAATATACTGTGATGTGTGGGTCACAGACTTGCACAAGAAAGAAGGAGGTGAGTCCAGGTTTCCTAGAATATCAGCTTTATTGTTGTAAAGACCGAAAAAATTGCAAAGCATGTGTTCAAATGGGAGCTGTCACTTCAGTACTCAAACACACAGCAAGCAATGACGCCGGTGGTCATCCTGCATTAGCTCCCTTCTTCAGATTAAAAGAACAGCTAGCCTTCCAGCACAACAGAGAAGATGGGAAGAGAGCAAGGTAGGTCAGTGGCCGGTTTTAAATGTTCTGAGCATCAACATTCAGGCAACCGGCACATTACATGGTGTGCCTGCAAACTTGCAGTTCAACCGGCAGCAGACATCCAGTCTCTGCTTACGTTAACTGAGTGTCGGCACACAGCACAGTTAGGGTTTTGTTGAGTGCTGATTGGGGCGGTGAATGGTAGCATGAGGACTGAAATGACAGATTAAATGCGATGTTTATTGATTGTAGCAAAAATAAACATTATGAGGAGGCAGTGTAGCACTTGTGCAAGGAGATGAAAACCATAATGGCATGTACTGTTTAACAGATACACATTAGAAACTGGACTAAATCTTATTATTACGTATTCTTACCTAATGACTGTTTTATTAATGTTGTACCATGTAGATTTTTTATCAGTGTATTTGAATTGCTTGTTTATAATCAGGATTTATCATTGAAGTGAATTACTTACAACATGATAATAAGTCAGTAGGTATCCTGTAATATAAAGCTTTACCCAAAATGTTTTTTGTATAGACATCTTGTGTGTATCTACTACTGATAAAGATTAAACTCTAAACACCCCCTGAAAGATGATTTATAGGTTTACTTTTAAAGTTAGCAACCTTTTTTAAGAATTACAAAAGAAGGAATGCCATATTTCTGCAATAATCATAGAACATAATATATATTCAGTATTTGGACAGTGACACAATTTTCATCATTTTGTCTCTGTCCGCCACCACAATGGATGTGAAATAAAGCAATCATTATGTGATGGAAATGTAAACTATCAGCTTTAATTTAAGGGGTTTACCAAAAAAATATCGTATGAGCCATTGAGGAATGACAGACATTTTTCTGCATAGCCCCCACATTTCCAGGGGCTCAAAAGTATTTGGATATTTGACTGACCATAGCCAGATTCCCTAGCCAAGTCCCTCATTCAATTAAGTATTTAACAAGTAAGAGGTCTGGAATTGATTCCAAGTGTGGAATTTGTATTTGGAAGCAGTCACTGTGAACTCTCAATATGAGTTCCAAAAAGATGTCCATGCAAATAATAACAGGCCATCATTAGGCTGAGAAAACAAAGCAGACCATTCAAAGAGACAGCAGAAACAACAGGAGTGGTCAAATCAACCATTTGGTACATTACTAAAAAGAAGTAATGCACTGGCAAACTCAGCAACACCAGGGGGTCTGGAAAACCATAGAAGAAGGATGATTACAGAATTCTGTCCTTGGTGAAGAACCCCTTCACAACAATTAGCCAAAACAAGAAGATTCTCCGAGAATTAAACCTGTCATTACCAAAGTCTACAATCAAGAGGAGATTTCATGAAAGTAAAGACAGAGTACAAAGTACAAATGACTGGTAAACCTCAAGCATAGGAAGGGCAGATTAGACTTTGCCAGAAACATTTTTTAAAAGCCTGTTCAATTCTGGGCCAGTTTTCTTTGGACAAAGGAAACTAAGATCAATAAGTACCAGAAGGCTGGAAACAGAAGAGTATGGAGAAGAGAAGAAATGGATTATGATTCGATGAATACCCCCATCATCTGTGAAACATGGTGGAGGCAGGATTATGGCATGATCATGCATGGCTGCGAATGGAAGTCAGTTACTAGTGTTTATTGATAACTAGCAAAATACCCGCGCATCGCAGCGGCGAAGTACTGCTTTTAAATTTTTATTAAGAAGAAAAGTAAACCTTTTTAAACTGAGGGAAAATATACCAATAATTATTTGTTAAGGATCTCTTTGTATACCACGTTGTTAGTTCGGCCCGCCTGTTGTAATATGGTCAAGCTGTGCGCTGAGCTTACTTTTGAGAATGCAACGTATAGATGGCCATGTGAAAAGCAATATTGCCTCAAATCAATGCCAACCTTTTGTAGGGTCTGTCCCTGAGACTTATTAATTGTTATTGCGAAGCAGAGCCTTACTGGAAATTAGAGGCATTTGAATTGAAATGGGAGATCAGAGGGTATAAAGGGATGCGAGGAATACAAACTCTCTCCCCTGAGCCACTGCCAGTAAAAATAGTTGCCTCAATTAGGTTCTTTTGCTTCTAATTGTTTAATTAATGTATTATTTAGCTAAAGTACAGTGACCAGATTTTTCTGGGGGCAACCTGGGACACCAGGCAGGGGGCCGGGGGGGCAGAGCCCCCCAGAAGCCAGATAGACTTTAATAATGGAAATGCCTATTTTTGTGTTTCCTGCATCTTATTCTGTACGAGTTTCTTCCATTTGCAACAATCATATTCTTAAACCACAAACATATACCCATTTTCAAAGTAGGGTTCTATGCCATTGTATGCTATTTTTCGTGAATTTACAGGCTAGATCTTGCCAAAAACAGTTCGTGAAAATTGGCTGAAAGACACACTTTCCTGAAGAGCAAATAAACTCATTAGTGTACATTATTAGGTCAGTTACTCTTGCAGGATAAACGTGCTTCATTCACAATATTGCATCCCACGTACATGTGCTACTGCTAGTGCATGTCCCGACTTCAAAAGAAGAAACAGCAAACCAAATTCCAAAGAGGCAAGGGAAGAAGAAATGTCACTCTGCACTCTAAACTGAAGGAAAACAAAGTAAAATACAGCTGGAAATGTAAGGAACAGGCAAGCATCCGCAAATGTTGTTGTGACCTGTGTCAAATATTCATTCATTATTAATATATAAATTAATATTATCAGATTCACAACTACAATGAAATTTACAGAGAGTACAGTCTGCAGACTTGAGACTATACAGTAAAGTGTGTACAGCAGTACTTACTTAAAGAATAAAGAGCTTAGATTAAAGTTAAAAAAAATAAACTTTGTCCTACAAAATAAATTGGCAAATTTAACTCTTTTAAGTTTAAGCTTTAACTTCAGTGAAAACGGCTCACCTCGAACGCTGTATTGACGAGTGAATGACTGAATCAGGCATCAGCTCTTATATCAGGCTCAGAGCAGGAACAATAAGGTAATTCCTGGCTCAGAGTGTAGCATAGCCAAAATGTGTCGTATCACAAGGCACGGCCGATACTATCCGACGATGCGTCCACTTCCGCCTTCTCGCCTCCTATGCGTTTCCATACTGCAAACAATGGCCACCAGCAGGCGTCAGACTCAGAAGAAGGTCGACTAACCGTCTGATGTCATGATGGTTAGAAAGTATGATTTGGAATCAGACAGACTGAATGGGGACTAGGCCTCTAGGGAAAAGTACGCATTTTGTCGGAAAACGGCACAGGCCGGGACATTTCCTGATCTTTCTGGGACGCCGGGACTGGTGATCGAAAAATAGGGACTGTCCCGGGTAAACCAGGACATCTGGTCAGTGTAGAGTACTTGTAGCCGTTGATTATTCAGTGTTGTTTGCCAGCGTGTCTGTTCTGCTCGTTTTAAATTGTCATTATTAAGATACAACAAAGGGGGAAAAACTGCACAGAAAAAGGGCAAAGTATAATGAAATCAACAAAAGAGAGTTTTCAGTGTTGTTTGAAAATGTGTCTGCTCTGCTCCTTTAAGCATTTAAATCTATATAAGGCAGGCTGCCAACTACGTGGGAGGCGTGGGAATGGGGGACGCAATATAGGCAGGCAGCCATCTACGTGGGAGGCCGGGGGATGCAGGACGCAACCCCTCTTCACACGGCGACCAAGCTGCTATGAACGTATATATATGTATGTAATTAGGATTCAGTTATGGCCGTTATGCATGAAATTTCAAAATGAAACCTGCTTAACTTTTGTAAGTAAGCTGTAAGGAATGGGCCTGCCAAATTTCAGCCTTCTACCTACACGGGAACTTGGAGAATTAGTGATGAGTCAGTGAGTGAGTGAGTCAGTGAGTGAGTGAGTCAGTGAGTCAGTGAGGGCTTTGCCTTTTATTAGTATAGATCATACAGTATTACATTTCTCTGCCTAACGTTACTACATTCGCAGCATCACCACTCTTTAGTATTTTGTCTTCATCTATTGTGGGAAGTTCAAAAACAGAATGCACCACTTCTGACAATTTGACCAATGGGACTGAGATGCTCTTTGTTGATAATGTGTCAGTTGTGGTTTCTGAGAGAGATTATTAACTCTATTTTATTTACATGACTAATACCAGTCCTGTGGTGAGCTAAAAGTTGACATAAAATAAGAATAAAATGAATATTATTGGAAAAAACAGATATATTATCTCCTTTAAAATTTTTAGATCTAGTCTCTCCTAGTTTTTAATATTAGTTTAAAAGAATTCTATGTGCCTTCAACTGTGTAATAAACCTATTTAAAAAAATCCATCCTTGTGCAGCCATTTGACAAGTTGGATAAAAAGCATCAAGGCATCATTGTCCAGTCAACCTGGCGCCCTGCCATGTAAAAAATATTCCTATAAAAATATAACGTTCAGGACACAGAAAAATACTCCTTACCTCAATCATTTGAGTTTCACTTGAGCTGAAAGCAATCAGTAACATGTTATATTTATTGTTCTATTTTTACATTTAATTACCCTTTTTTATTACTTAATAACGTTTAAATATTTTAGTGGATTAAAATAATTATTCCACAACATAGCCAATGCCTATTAGGCAATGATGAAAAACACTGAGAGCCACTACCACTGATTTTTAAATCCTAGTTAAATAACTTTTTTCCATAACCATACATAGTAATTAATTATTTTTTTTATTGTTATCTTCTGACGATCCCAGTAGAGATCAGTTTTTTTTCACAGTATGAGGTCTTTACAAAACTTATATCTACTAAACATTGAACAGTTTCCAATAAGATCTTAGCTGCCTGACTGATGACAGCTCAGGATTAATGGGACTAGCAGGCATTCTCAGAGGAGTTACAAACCGGAAAAGACACTCATTAGATCCCCGGCGTTAAGGAGGTCGATTAAGTGTTGCCTGCATTGAAGCAAAGGTTTCAAGAAGCTCCGTGTTATTGGATGTAACGCCTTGCTTCCGATGGGCTTTTGCCCTAATTCCACAGCAGACTCCGCTTCCTCAGCTAGGTTGGTAGACAGGATGAAATGACTTTTCAGGAACAGAAGAAATAAAATAAAGCGTGCCTGTCATGAGATAGCGTACATACTATAATCTAGGGAATTCTTCAGTGTACTTTTAAGAGACTATTCTGACAAGTAATTTTTTAAAGATCCAATTAATCATGAACTAAGGATATGTTGCATTAGAGTGGCAGGCTAAAGTCTAGGATGTTCTGATAGTCCTTGCAAGAAGCATCAAATGCCATGTCTCCTATAAATGTTTAGTCTTTGGTAAATGAATATTTGAGGTCTTTTATCTGTTAACATAAAGCTTAAAACATAGTAGTATACAAGAGCCAGTGAGCATTAGGCTCTAAGGTTTTGTTTTATTTGTCCTATTTAAATAAAATTTTGTATTTCATTATTTTTTATTTATATCTTGTAATGTACTGGTGTCCTATCCAGGGTCTTTTCACAAATTACACCCTATGATATCAGATCACCAGGCCCTGAATGTCTGTATAAATGAATGCTTGATTTTTTGGTTCCACTTGTAATTAAGAGCTAAAGACCGCCCCACATATCTTTAATTTACTACTTTGTGCAATCTGTTCCAGTTTTTCTGCTCCTGAAATAAATTTAAGTGGTATAGCCTAATAAAGAGACAGAATAAGCATATTTGGAATTAATGTGATTAAATTCTTCACTAATAGAGCAAATGTATATAATAAGAATTAAGCAATGATAATGCATCAATCACCATCTGTAATATAAAACTTATTCCAACTCTGCAACTAAAACATTATAAATAATATTTGTTTTGACTTATAGCTAATATTTTATCATACTTTTCCATTTATCCAGCTCATTTGTTTATGCTAGCAGCAAATGTATTCTGGCAACTCAATGAACCTGTCATTATTTAACAACACAATGTTCTTCAAGAAGTGCTGAGCGAAATGGGGAAAACTTGATTTGAATACAGTTTAGTGACACTGACACAAAAATTCATTTTGCAGGCAATTTCACAATTATGAAAAGCAATACTCACTAAAAGGATTTTTGGAAGTTTTAAAGGGGTATTTTTTTGCAGTGGAAAAACAAGAAATACTTCTCCCTAGGGCCTTGTTTCCATTTCTGCATTTACTTGTGTTCTTTTCTGCAGCTGTGTAACTCATTTATTTCATTTACACCACCACAGATATGTGCAGAACGTTATTTTTAAAATGCGACATGCTGCTTATTTTCCCCACAAAGACACACTAAAACACACCACTGTGTACATAACTGTTGGAAACTTCAAAGGAAAACTCACTGCGGCCAAGCTCCGCCCTCCTCCGCCGTTACCTGGCAACTGCCTTATCCTAGTGGACGTTATGCACGCTTGTTTGTGATTCTTTCTTTTCACTAGAGGTCTTTAGTTAAACACTAAATTACAGGCAAACACATGAGGAATTAATGTATGAAAATCATTCCACGCAGGAACTAAACTCAGATCTTTGTGTGTGAATGGCATGAATTCTCCTGAATCGGAACACAGTTTACTCTGCTAATTGTTTTACAAAGCGAAACACCGAGTTTTACTATAGATTCAATTTTGTGCTAATCATTTCACTCATCACTACCAACTTTGCCGTTGTTTTACAGATACAATGTATAGGGACATGTTTGTAAGCCACTCTTATTTCAAATTTTTTTTTTTTTTTTATTATTTTATTAGAACCATTACATCATATAGATGAAGAAATAACCTTTAGAACATTTTAATAATATCTTGATGAGATACAAATAAGTTAAAAAGATTATTTATTTGATCAATAATCACGTATTATGACAAACAGATCACAAATTAAACATACAAAGATCAGCCACAACATTAAAACCTCCGGCCTAATATTGTGTAGGTCCCCTTTGTGCAACCAACACAGGTCTGACCCGTCAAGGCATGGACTCCACAAGACCTCTCAAGGTGTCCTATGGTATCTGGCACCAAGACATTTGCAGTAGATCCTTTAAGTTCTGAAAGTTGTGAGGTGGGGTCTCCATGGATTGGACATGTGTTTCCAGCCCACCTTACAGAATTTGGATGCCACGTCAACACTTTGAGCTCTCTGTCATGTTTTACAAACCATTATTGAAGAGTTTTTGCAGTGTTGTAGGATGCATTATACTGCTTAAAGGGGCGACTGCATTTAGGGAATACCATTGTCATGAAGGGGTGTATGTGGTCTGCCACAGATTTCAGGTAGGTGATGCATGTTAAAGTAACATACACACAAATGCCAGGGATCAAGGTTTCTCTGCAGAACATTGCCCAGCGTACCACACTACCTCTGTGGGCTTGCCTTCCTCCCATAGTGCATACTGCTGCCTTTCCTTCCCCTGGTAAATAATGTACATGCACCCAGCTGCCCACATAAAAGAAGAGATGATTCATCAGAACAGGTCACTTTCTTTCATTGCTCTGTGGTCAGTTGTGACACTCACATGTTCATTGTAGGCACTTTCAGCAGGGGTCAGCATGGGCACACTGACTGGTTTGTGGCTACACTGCCCCATCCACAGCAAGTTGTAATGTATTCTGTGTTCTGACACCTTTCACTCATGGCCAGCATTAGATTTTTCATCAGTTTGTTTTATAGTAGCTCTTCTGTGGGATCACACCAGACCAGGCCAAATAGCATTCACTTCTGATGTACCAGTTGCTAGTTCACTGGTTGTCCATCCCTGGACCACTTTTGGTAGTTACCAACCACTGCATACCAGAAACATCTAGACCTGACATTTTGCAGGTTTTCCCCTGACCCAGTCATCTAGCCATCTCAATCTGGCCCTTGTCAAAGTCTCTCAGATCCATATGCTTGCTCGATTTTCCAGTTTCCAACGTGTCATCTTCAAGAACTGACTGTTCATGTGCTGCCTATTATATCCCATCCTTTGACAGGTGCCACTGTAACAAGATACTCAATATTATTGACTTCACCTGTCAGTGGTGGAGCTGCTACAATAAAGATAACTTTGTAAGTGTGTGTACTTGGGCCCCACCATAATGATGGTAGGCAGACGTCATTTGAGGGGAGTGTGGCAGACGACCGGGGACCTTGCCTCATCGGTACGACTGCAGAAGGGAAGGACCGGGAGAGGGGCATTATCTTCCCCGGGGTGCAAGATGGCAGCCTCCCTGGATTACATCAGGGTCACGGATGGAGAGCTTGGAAGCTCAACCCTGTTGGTGTTCTTGGCCACCGCTAGGGGGCACCTGTACCATCTCAGAGCCCTGGACGGCAGCACTTCTACCACACCAGGAAGTGCTGCAAGAAGATCATCTGGGAGCACCTGGAGCACATCCGGGTGTGCCATAAAAGGGTACACCTCACTCCATTCTGGGAGCCGGAGTCAGGTAGAAGAGGACAGAGCTTGCAAGAGAAGAGTGGAGGCAGCAGAAGAAAAGTAAAGGACTGAGTTTGCTGGTGGTTTGTGTATTGGTGTTGTGTGTGCTGAAAAGAAAATAAACGTGTGTGTTTGTGGATATCTGGCTGTCTCAGTGTCTGTCATTGTCCTGGCATCTTTCACAGGAGGTAAAGAAGAAAAGCACTGCAAGGTCCTGACAGCCAATGGCAGCAGGGTTTGGAGAAACATATCACAATTGCTGACAACCCTGCCCATTTCGAATGAAAAATGGTAAAGTGTGGAAATTGTGTTTTGTGAACTTCTCATGATTGTCAATAGTCATGCTTGTTGGCAAATAAAATTTTGGAAGCGCTTTCAAATTGAACAAAAATGGATGAGGAGGGAGTGGCAGGGCGTTAATTAAAACACATGATCCTATGTGAAGAGTCTTCCTATTTGTTTTTATAGTCTAGAGTTAATATTTTAACAATAATTTAGCAAACAATATATGTGTTTTGCACTTTAGTAGAATTTAACTGGATGATATCACATGTTTATTATACGACACAAGTAACGTGAAATTTTTTTTGTGGATGTTTTTGATACTGTTTACTGTTCTTAATCATTGGGTCACGTTCTACCAGAAATTGTGTTATATATGTTCTCCATGAAAACATGAGATTCATTTTTTTTCTCTTGATCATTACAACAAGCTACATGGCGTAACATAAAAAAAACATCATTTTTGGGTGGACTATTCATTTAAATCCTGAACATATTTTGTATGTTGCTGGCAGGATACAAGCACCAGCAACCTGGTTCAACTAACCGGTGGTAGATGTCATAGGTGGTGATGGTAGACATGAATGCCACTAGGCAGAGGTTCAAGTAGTAATGGTTGTCTTTTATTAGGCATTCACATTTGGAGGCAGTCTGATGGAACTGATAATACCAGAGGAAGTGGGCTGATATTTCACACCTTTTTCTGAATATTGCTTGACTGGTGGCATTTTATCCAGGCCTTTAATGACCTCTTGGGCACAGCCATCAGCAGTTTGTTTGCGGATAGAGTGTGACATTCATGTCTCTGGTGACTCTTCCTATGAAGTCAGTAGACGGATTTGGAGAGCATGGGGGTCATGAGGTCGCTGGAAAGGGGTGTGTGGCGCTCCCGATATCTATGCAAAAGGATGAAGGTCCAAGTCCTGGTGGTTCCTGTCTTGCTATATGGTTGCGAGACATGGACGCTATCCAGTGACCTGAGACAAAGACTGGACTCCTTTGGTACTGTGTCTCTCTGGAAAATCCTTGGGTACCGTTGGTTTGACTTTGTGTCGAATGAGCGGTTGCTCATGGTGTCCTGAATGAGGCACATTACCTGCATTGTGAGGGAGCGTCAGTTACGGCACTATGGCCATGTGGCACGTTTCCCCAAGGGTGATCCGGCTCGTAAGATCTTCATTGTTGGGGACTCGAATGGCTGGACCAGGCCAAGGGGTCACCCATGTAACACCTAGCTGTGGCAGATAGAGGGTCATTTCCGGAGAGTGGGACTGGACCGTGTGTCTGCCTGGGGGGTTGCAAACTGGGATCCCAAATTGTTTCGTTTTGTAGTAGGTGCGGCGACGCACTGTACCAGTGCATGCTCCCCAACTTGACTTGACTTGATTTGGTGGCATTTTCTATTTACACTAAAGGTCAAATCAAAATTTTTTGTTGTTTTCACAAACTATTCAAAATAAAACATTCAAGCATTAAACACCTCATATCACAAAATGTTCAGGAAATGCTTATACTATTCATATTGCACTTTGTAGTTTCTTGCACAGTCTCATACACATTGTTTTAGATGATAGTGAGGTCAGTCAGGGAAGTGGGACACTTCAGGCACTTTTCTATGTATTAGAGCAGACTGAAAACAATAGCCTGCAGCTGAATAACAGGAACTCCCCTGCTGTGGTCTCCTGAACATCTCCTCACACAACACTCACTTAAAGAGCACGAGCCCTCAGAGGAAAGATCCCCAGTCTTTGGGGACAGTGTACGTGTTGAGCATTCTTGAGAATGCAAGACATTTATGATGCCTGACAAGTCCCAGCTGTCTAAGTGGGCCTGAGCAATGGCTGTGCATTTCTGTAGCTCGTTATGTAACCCGATATAAACACATTGTAATCACAATAATCCACAGAATTTTCATTGATTCACTCGCACAAAATGATGGCCCTTGTTCAGAGGGCACAGCTGTTATTTGTGATCTATAGTGACCACCAAGGATTTGCTGATGAATATAATCCAGACTTCATCGAATGGCAAAAGAGAGGTAACATTTTTACTTATTGGAATGAAATGATGAAAGCATCTGTTTATTGGATTATAATATCTGTGTCCTTCTTTTGTTAATCAGATGATCATAAGATGGCCAAATTTAACATCTTGCTGTCTTCAGGGTGCACTGCAAGTGATCAGTGAGTATACAGTATGCTCAGTGGCCAGTTTATTAGATACATCTTCCTAGTACCAAATAAGTCCCTCCATTCCCCCTAAAACAGCCTCGAATTCTTTCAGTCATGGATTCATAAAGCTTCAGGAAACATGCCTTTGGGATTTTAGTCCCTGCTAACTAACCAACTATACTTACTTGTTGCATATTTTTGGTCACCCATTCTTTCTACAAACCTCCTGTTCCACCTCATCCTGAAGTTGCGCTCTTGAATTTAAGTCTGGCTATGCAGGCAATTGGCATAAACTGGAGGCACTGTCAGGTTTGTGGAAATAGCGTGAAATGGCGTGCGTTTTGCAACATGGCACAATATCCTTCTGGAAGTATCCATTTAAAAAAGGGTAGACATCTGCTGACTGCTCCATACACCTTTCATCCCCTTATTCATTTTTCTTAGCCCACTTTAGCTACCATTTGCAATATTTTTTGTCTTCTTTTCCAAATCTGTTTCTCTTTTGGATGTTATGAGCTGCACCAGACTGTTAATTAATGAAGAGCTAAAAGAAGATTAATTACTTGTCATCCTTCTTATTTACAAGTAGGTTTTTTAGCAATGTGTCAAAAGTAAATTGAAAACTGCTCAGTAATGATAACCACTCATGCATTACTTTATTCTGTTTTTCAAAAGCTGTCAATTCAAATATGACGCAAATCAAAAGCCCTTTTGGTCGAAGAAGTTTGAAATTTGTTGATTTTGTAAAAAACAAACTGTAATTTGCACAAGAGCAATACATCTTGATTTATCAGTTGGTGACAATCTTAAATCAGACTCTGAAATAATAAATTGTGAATAAATATAAAATGTGATATCTACACACATGACTTTACCTTACAGTTGAAACTTTAGCATTAAAACATTGCAGGCCAGTGCGCCCAAAAGCACAAGTTGCTGTCTCTGGAGATCAAAATCTACTTGCATGATTTTCTTTGAAGATCAACAGGCTTCTAGCATCTTACAATGCTAATAAATTTACCAGGTTTCAATATTTTTTTGAGTTTAATCAAAAGACAGACAGATAGACATCACAGCACAAGCAGTATGCCCATGCTCTGGAATGCTCTAAAACACGTAAATCTGTAAATACAAATTACCCTGTAGAGAAGAATTCTGAAGACATAAGTCAAAAGTCCTCACACTGTTTTTAGGACATAAGAAGTTGACAAATAAGTGTTACGATTTGAATTTTTTTAACTATATTTTTGCAGTTATTTTGTAACAAACATTTTTAGGGTGATTTTTTTTTATTCATTTCTCACACTACCTTTTCTTTTTCTTCTGTTCATGGGTGCTGCCATTCTGTGTGTTATTTGCATCACCACCGCCATATTGTTTATAGTTTATAGGTGTTTTGCTTTCGTGTGTGATATCACAAGCAGTTTTACTATTTAAGATGGCAGCACACTATCTGTAACATACATGTTTCTGGATTTTCTTTAAAATGTTGGTAACTTAGTATTGCAAAAATCTATTTAGGGAGATAAGACTTTTTGTGTGTTCCATTTTGACTTTGCATTTTGGTTTATATGTTGGGACCACTGAGTCCTTTAAGCTCATTTGTTTAAGTAATAATGACTAAAACAATAACTAACTAATTCAAAAAGGCTTCTGCTTCAGCTACAAGATTCAGTAATTTGTTCTGAATTATTTGTGGAAAGAAATGCTCAAATGCACTTCCCCTTAATTCCAACAAGTGCTCTTGAGTACATGATTAATTATTTAATAAAATATTGCTGCTGGATCATCCTTATAGATGTCTGAGATTTTTTAATTTTGAAAACATTAATTAGTTCCTAATGCAGCCTTCTCTGCTCCAGATGAAAGAGGTTAAATTTCAAGTGGAACATGCCTTGTATTCACAGGATGCACTTGGTTGCTTTTTTTTTTACCACAGCTTCTAGTGCTGCTACATCTTTTTTGTAGCATGGAGATTTATACAGTACAATGAAAGTAAGAGTTTGCACATTCTCCCCGTGTCTGTGTGGGGTTCCTCCGGGTACTCCAGTTTCCTCCCACAGTCCAAAGACATGCAGGTTAGGTGTATTGACAATTCTAAATTGTGCTTGTTGTGTGGGTGTGTGTGTGTGTGTGTGCATGCCCTGCGGTTGGCTGGCACCCAGCCTGGGGTTTGTTCCTGCCTTGCGCCATGGGATTGGCTCCAGCAGACCCCCATGACCCTGTAGTTAGGATATAGCAGGTTGGATGATGGATGGACAATGGAAGCAGTCTCACTAATGCATCATACAGTCTGAGATATTGCCTCTTGTTTTAGATTCAACATTTTTTATAATAAAGGCTTACATTTTATTTGCATGTTCTTTGTATCTGTACATTCCCTAGACAATGGGAATATTGTGTCAATGTGAACCTCTAAATTCTTTCCTAAAAGATGCATCAGCCTTTGTTTAGCTCTTAGCCTTTTTCTACATTAAACTGTACTTTCCAAGTGTTAGCCTAGTTTTGAGGATAACCAGTGACTGTTTTGAATTGTTTTTACTGCCTGCTCAGTGTCTGCTCTCACTCCTATTTCAGTAACACCTGTGAATTTCACAAGTTTACTATCTATACCAGAATTGATGTAGTTAGCATAAGTGACTCACCTAAGACTGCACCCCATATTGATTATACTCCTCTTTTCTGTACTCTTTCTCTGCGACCAACTACTCAAATGGAAATTTAGTTTTGTAAGTTATCCCTGATACTAAAATTAGTCTTTGATGTGGAACCTTATCAAAGGCGCTTTCAAAGTCAAAGTAAATCATGTTGCTTGCTTTGCTTTTGTGTGCCACTCCACTTCAGAAAGGTCCAGCAGATTGGTTTGGCAGAATCACCCTGTTATTTAGTATGTTATTCTCGTATAAATAGTCTTCTAATTTATTTCTCATTATTGCTTACATAATTTTGTATTGGAGAGAACTACAATGATTTGGTTCTTAATTACTGAGATCCAGTTTCTCTTCTTCCCTGTGGAGTTGAGTCATATTGCGGCTTTCCAGTGTTCAGGCACTTCTTCCATCTAAAGAGACTGGCAAAATATTCTTAATAAAGTTTTATAAATACTTTTTTTTTCCAAAACTACTGGAAAATCCTGTCAGGCTCAGAGATTTTATTAGTCTTCAATGCATGGATGTCCTAGAGCACATTTTATACCACTACAAAATCCATAAATTCACTGCATATTTTTGTCATTCTACAATATTCCATTCATTTTTTTTTCTTTTACACATACTTCTGTAAAATATTTAATTTGGTATTTACTTCTCATTTCCATTTTTTTCCTTGTGCATTTCTGAGGCTTCTGAAGTTCTGTTTTGCTGTTCCTGCCAGGACTCATGTTTTTCTCCTTAAATATGTGTATTATTTACTTTTAAACAGGTCCTGCTTATTTTTGCTTACTTCCAGTTGTCGCCATTCTCTGTCACAGTAACAATTTCAAATCTGTGGTTGCCATCGAAAGCAGTCCCAAAGGTCATGAAAATTACACCAATCATGCAACAGAATAAAATGACATGACAGAACTGTAATTATGGGAATTTGATGGA
Organism: Polypterus bichir lapradei; assembly: GCA_026402145.1. Classification (NCBI taxonomy): domain Eukaryota; kingdom Metazoa; phylum Chordata; class Cladistia; order Polypteriformes; family Polypteridae; genus Polypterus; species Polypterus bichir. Next base: position 4,172,179 of record JANRMT010062808.1, read on the forward strand.
TTTAAAATAAAAACCTGGCACATTTGCTTTGTTTATTTCCTGTTTTGACTTCACTTCTCCTGACTTATTGCTTCTGTTTTCGGTTACAGTTCTTGGATATGATCTGTGGTGGGCTGGCACCCTGCCCGGGGTTTGTTTCCTGCCTTGCGCCCTGTGTTGGCTGGGATTGGCTCCAGCAGATCCCCGTGACCCTGTAGTTAGTATATAGTGGGTTGGATAATGAATGGCTCTATTCAATAAGGGCGCGCACAAAAAGGCGAGCTTCAAAAGGGCGACCTCAATTGGGCGCGGCGAATAAAGGCCCCTTGTAAATAAAGGTGAGCTTCAAAAGGGCGACCTCAATTGAGCGCGGCGAATAAAGGCGTTCGTAGATAATTTAGTTCAAATTGCTCTGGAATATGTGAAGAGCAACAAAGGTGCAGATCTACTCGTAGTCGAAGGCTACACATTCAGATAGGAGAAAACTATCAACGGGAAACACATCTGGAAATGCACTGAATATAGGATTGGAAAATGTTCGACCTACAGAGACACTTCGGAGCGAATTAAATCAATTGTCCTTGATTATGCTAATAGACCGCATCTCGAATATCTACGTGGCATTGCACATAATCTACAGCTTCAAGTGTAACACAACAATGAGTAAGAGCAGAAAACAACAAAATATAGAGAGCTTTAGAAATAGTTCGTTAAAAGTTCATGCATTAATTAATTGGATGTTTTAATATTCTAATATTTATATCTAATAAATTTTCTGTAATAATTTTGTTGCGGTTGCCTTTATTTGCTGTGCCCAATTGAGGTCGCCCTTTTGAAGCTCGCCTTTATTTACGTACCATAATGAATGGATTGATGGATATGATTTCGTTTTGACTCTATTTCTCAGTTTCCTGGTTACTTCTTGCCTGTCTGAACAGCTTTTCTCCTGGTTATTTTATTCATCTTGGTTGCATCCCGGTGCTGCCCCAACAGTTTTTTACTGGAGTATTAAATGTGGCACATGCATCTCAATGAGTAAAATTATATGAAGACAAACACTGAACATCTTCCCCATGTTCAGCAGAAGTCTCTTTGGGAATTTCAGAATTAATTCTTGTTTTTTTCAGAGTTGGTTTTTGTCTTGCAGCCAGTCCAACCATAATAGAAGCTATCAGTCATGTTCAGCTGTCTAATCTGATTGTGGTCCACAGGGTGCCTGGGCCTATTTTGACAGCACTCATTGCAAGATTAGGCACCCACCGCCCTGAATCTGAATAAATAGGTAGGTTTCAGAATTTATGGTATCTTTGTATTTGTAAAATACACTGTCATATATCCTTAATCAAATGTATACAATCTAAAAAATGCATTTGTTATTACATATGGTACATATGATGGTAGAGTTGAGAAATAAATTGTAATATAAAAAACAAGAGGTGTTTTGAGAATTCACATTCACATTGCAAACATATGGAATAAGTAAATTGCGATACTTTTATAGATTTGCTATATAATTTAAGAGTTTTCAAGTGATATAATGAAACATTCTCAAACCTGCTTAAGCCATTACTGGGTTTTAAGTAGATGGTCCCTGAGGTTCTGCCTCTAGATCTATTCATCAGAAGACTCTTTCAAATTTCACCCACTTGGCCATAATAGTTGTAGGTGTTATTTAGTATCACTTATTTATGACTGCTTCCAAAAATCTATCTTGACCAGATACTTCATAATTTGTCTGCTGTTCAACCCACTTTTTAATCCTTAAGATGATTCTTAACCTGGCTACTATTTTCACCCACCTTCATGACGAGCAGAGGTCACTAGAGAGAGAGAGGACAGGTTGGGAGCATTCACTGATTACAGCGCATTGCTGCACCCACCACACGGCAAACAACCCAGATTGAAATCCAAGAGCAGCCATGCAACGGGTAACACCTCAGCACCACACTGAACAGTGTGGGTTTTTTTTTTTTTTTTTTTTACAGTGGCTGGAGTGCCAATTCTGCCACCAACCCCCCGACTTTGCCCTGCAAGTTGGAGGATCTGCTTGCAGAGCTGGATGTAGATTAAAGTCATACCCAGGACGAAAGACGTACTAGACAGAACACGTTAAATTAATGTCATGATGATATTTTGAAAATGTAGAATAAGATTTATTCTAGATATGACAATACTTTGCGCATACCTGTTGATGAATGTAAATAACCCTAAAATGGCAACTGAAGAACAATACAATGTAGCGGATAATTCTGTTCAACACTGCTGTTTCCCTTTAAAGAGGAGGAAAAAGAGATGGAGATTGGAAATGTCAAAATATTTGATCTTAGTACAGAGGATGTACAGTATACCAGGCTGGTGCAGCTGCGAGGAAGGCCATCATCACTACTGCTTTTATAAATATTTGTTCACTGGTTTCTAATCAATGAGTTTGTTTGCATTTACCTGAGTTACTCACTGTATTCCTCCTCTGGAAAACATAGCAATGCTGCTACCCACCTTTAGTCTTGGCTCTCTCTTTCAGTAGCATAGGAATAACATTTAATCTTTTGCAGCATCAACTTTAACAAGTGCAGTAGCCATCTTGATGGTGTGCTACCTTTCCCACAAATCTCAATGAACTTCAAAAATACATGGGACTTTCTGCTATATGTGATCTCAATTGTTTTCATGTTTCTGGATGTTTTTACATCTGTTAGAAGAGAATGACAGGTCAGTTGTATAAATATTGTTGCATGTGGGCTTTTCTCTGAAATTAAACTACTTTTCTCAAGAAAGCCTCTGTCATATTCTATAATCATCAAGAATCCTCAAAAAGAATTTTTGATGAAAACCTAAACTTGCAACCACAGTTGCAACCTTAGACAATACCACTGTATCGTTTTATGGCCAAAAGAAAAATTAGTCTCTTTTCTGAAATAAATTAAAGGCATAATGTTGCATTCTGTGGTGTAACATCTGGCAGCACAAGTTCAAGCTGCGCAGTGAAGAAGACAAGACCACAACAATGGTATCAGCTTGCCAAAGATGTATTGTTCATAACAGACCGGACGGAATCACTCTAATACCCAAAATAGCTCTGAAATACTGTAATCTCTCTAGGCAGCTGTTAGTAGCATTTTATAGAAACCATCACTTTGCCCTAAATTAAAAGCATTCAAGATGTTCAGTACACTGACTGATGTTTTTTTGTGCCGGAAGAGACGTCTCAGCTCTGACAATCACTCCAGCACCTGTTTCCTTCTTTCAAAATTCCTTAACATCTGGGCAAAGCTGGGCTGTTCATAATAGTAGAGTTAAACACTAGCAGAAAACCATTTTTAAAGATAGTATTAAAAAAATAAGCTGATATAGCCACTCGTTTTGTGTCTTTTGCACTGCTCTAGAATGCTCATAAAACATAGATTTATGTTTTATGGAAACCTCCTTAGGCTGTATCAGGGAAGCAACTCTCAAATATACGCTGAAGGATACTCTGCATTTAATACATAATCAGAAGAAGAAGAGATGTTTCACCTAGCATGGATGTTCATCTTGTGGTCAGTGGCCAGATGACCCATATGCATTGGGCAGATTTGCATGTTTGAGTGATTGAGTAAAGGGTATGAGGAAGTCACATTCAGATTGGATCCACCCTGGTAATGGAAAGTAGTCTGACAATGGAAATGTCTGAGATTAAAACATATGAAGTACAAGAAGTCTGCCTCATCATAATATATACTAACAATTCTGAAACCGTGCAGCATTACAAATATGGATTTTGGGAATTGTCCCGTGCCCGAGTGTAGCTCCACTGGGAATGCCAAAAGGGCTGATCGATACTCACAAGCTCCCATCTTGGGGTCATGCAGTTGGAGGTTTAACTTAGAGACGTAGAGAAAGAAAAACGCAAAATAAGAAATATATTGCCACCTGCATATCTCCTTAAGAAAAATAAAGGAAAGGATTGTTAGAAGACCATGCAGAATGACTTTTACTTTACTTTAAAGTAGCTCTAGGAAATCATTAATTTACAAAGAATAGGTGTTTTAAATAACTAAGGGTGAGAAACTGTTGCCTTTGAATATTCTCAGTCCTGTTGGAAAGGAGGTATTTTTGAATATCTTCTAAACCCTTTGGACGTACCCTTAGAGGAGGAAAATGATGCAGTGCCAGAAGCATCTAGTAGGCCCGAAACATTTTGTGTGGTTGAGGTTACTGGGCTGGTGCAGAGGCTTTTCATTTTTGAGGTTGTGTTGGTGGATGTAATCACAAATTTTGTTAGCATTTGGTCCTTCAGAGGTATTCTTGTTAAGGCTCCTTTCCTATGTAGTGTGTGCAAGGTGAGGACACTAACTTAACATTGACAGATTGAGGTGATGGTTCCAGTTTTTTTTCACAATCCCCAGAATCCTGGAAAGAAGAGCCCAACCAATAACTGAATTTCATTTCCAGGAAGTGCACTGCAGGAAGGTAATCCAAGTGTTTATCATTTAATGTATATTTGAGTGTTGATGGGATTTTTTGAATCCAGGCTAGACCTATTTTTTATTGGGCAAGGTTTATGATCATCCCTGTTGTTACTGACTTGATCATCCATCCTTCCATCCATCCTCTTCCGCTTATCCGAGGTCGGGTCGCAGGGGCAGCAGCTTGAGCAGAGATGTCCAGACTTCCCTCTCCCCGGCCACTTCTTCTACCTCTTCTGGGAGAATCCCGAGGCGTTCCCAGGCCAGCCGGGAGACATAGCCCCTCCAGCGTGTCCTGGGTCTTCCCCGGGGCCTCCTCCCGGTTTGACGTGTCCGGAACACCTCGCCAGGGAGGCGTCCAGGAGGCATCCTGATCAGATGCCCGAGCCACCTCATCTGGCTCCTCTCGATACGGAGGAGCAGTGGATCTACTCTGAGCCCTTCCCGGATGACTGAGCTTCTCACCCTATCTTTAAGGGAAAGCCCAGACACCCTGTGGAGGAAACTCATTTCAGCCGCCTGTATTCACGATCTTGTTCTTTCGGTCACTATCCATACATAGCTCATGACCATAGGTGAGGGTAGGAACGTAGATCGACTGGTAAACTGAGAGCTTTGCCTTACGGCTCAGCTCTTTTTTCACCACAACGGACCGATGCAGAGCCCGCATCACTGCGGACGCTACACTGATCCACCTGTCCATCTCACGCTCCATTCTTCCCTCACTCGTGAACAAGACCCCGAGATACTTGAACTCCTCCACTTGGGGCAGGATCTCTCCTCCAACCCTAAGAGGGCACTCCACCCTTTTCCGGCTGAGGTCCATGGTCTCGGATTTGGAGGTGCTAATTCCCAGCCGCTTCACACTCAGCTGCGAACCGATTCAGAGAGAGCTGAAGATCACGGCCTGATTAAGCAAACAGGACAACATCATCTGCAAAAAGCAGTGACCCAATCCTGAGTCCACCAAACTGGACCCCCTCAACACCCTGGCTGCACCTAGAAATTCCATCCATAAAAGTTGCGAACAGAATCGGTGACAAAGGGCAGCCCTGGCGGAGTCCAACTCCCGCTGGAAACGGGTTCGACTCACTGCCAGCAATGCGGACCAAGCTCTGACACCGGTTGTACAGGGACCGAACAGCCCTTATCAGGGGGTCCGGTACCCCATACTCCCGGAGCTCCCCTCACAGGATTCCCTGAGGGACACGGTCGAACGCCTTTTCCAAGTCCACAAAACACATGTAGACTGGTTGGGCAAACTCCCATGCACCCTCCAGGACCCTGTTAAGGATGTAGAGCTGGTCCACTGTTCCGCAACCAGGACAAAAACCACACTGTTCCTCCTGAATCCGAGGTTCGACTTTCCAATGGACCCTCCTCTCCAGAACCCCTGAATAGACTTTTCCAGGGAGGCTGAGGAGTGTGATCCCTCTGTAGTTGGAACAACTTCCAACTACTGACTTGATCCTTCTATAAAATAAGATCCGAAATTTAGCATTTGTTTTATGAGTAAAGCAGACATTTATTTCAAATGGCAAACTGAGTTAGATTAGACAGATCTAAGGATAGTGTTACTAAAGGCTGAAATCAATACCAAATGAAAAGGGCAACATTAGCTTGTAATCAGAGAAAAACAAATAAAAAACACTGACAAAAAATTTCACGAGAACCTGCTTTTATCACACTAGAAAAATGTCTTTTCTTTATTGGATACAAAGTGCAGACAATTACTAAATGCTCAACGTACCATTTAGCAAGAAAGACCATTCAAAGCATATGACCTTAATTTAGAGAGTATATGCACATGGCACAAACCCCTTAGTGACCCCTGGCAAAAAATTCTAAAATGCTAACACTTGATAACATTACAAATATACAGTATAATGGTACAAAGTCAACAAAAGATGTAAGAATGAAAAAAGCAGAAAAACTAAACATTAACATTGATTATGATTGTTATGATTTTGCAGGCTCTCAGAACTCAAAATGAGATGAGGTGTAATGAAAAACAGAAACAGGCATAAAGAGTTGGAGCATCTGCATGCAAATCCCATATAATTGAACACAAACACAAAATATAAACATGATAAGAAGGCTGGGGCTAACACCTTCATAGATGTAAGTCTCAAGAGTGACTGCTCCAAAATGGCGACACCTCTGGTTAAGTACAGGCCAAGCAGGTGGATAGGCACATGAAGTGACATCAGTGGCGGTAAGGCTGTCAATTACAGTGCATCCGGAAAGTATTCACAGCGCATCACTTTTTCCACATTTTGTTATGTTACGGCCTTATTCCAAAATGGATTAAATTCATTTTTTCCCTGAGAATTCTACACACAACACCCCATAATGACAACGTGAAAAAAGTTTACTTGAGGTTTTTGCAAATTTATTAAAAATAAAAAAACTTTTAATTCCATATAACTTGTTCAAGACCCCAAAAATTAGCTTGACCTCCAACTCATGAAGGCAAAAATGAAGTTGAGGACCTGTAAAAATCTCTGTGTTATGTAAGCCAATGTTATTTAATTACAATGACAGGTTTTTGGTACGGCCTTGTTATGCATTTGCATATAAAGATTATTTTTGAGAAATGTGATTTTATAGTTTTTTTTATCTTTGTTATGAAAGTGGAGTTACAGTCCTAGCAAAAAGTGTTTGAGGCCTCCAAGATGCTCCACAAGCAGGCACAGACCTCAAGAGACCTGTCCAGAAATGGCCTTACTCCATACTGCTACTTGCAGGCTTCGGCATGCGTTGGCTTAAAAAGGAAGGCTGGCTTTTAAAGTCCAAGAAACACAAAACATCAGGAAAATATAAACATACCTCACAAGAGACAGTGTAACTGTTTTGCAATAACAAAAATACTAGGTCTGCGTATAAATTGAGAATTTATTGAATAAACCAAAAAAGAAATAAATAAGAATAGCAAAAATGATTGGCAAGAAGGAAATCCAAGACGAACAAATCCCTACATGCAATTGAAGAAGCAAAATCCAGCGATCCACTTCTGGACCCCCCTCTCTGACTTCAATATAAAGGCAGAAGGAGTTCCCAGCAACAACAGCATCAGGGTGGCCCCACCTCCTGGGGTTTCATCTACAAAACACAAGGAATGGCGGAACAGTTAAAGAAAAGTAGACAAATAACAAATAATAAACAAACCTAAAAGAAATCAAATAAAGCAATAAAAACAACAATTCAAAAATAATAAGAACAATTATAAAACATAAAATGCACCTAATCCAGGAAATAAACAGAGGCTGCAAGATAACAATTATATATACAGTATTTGGAGGAAGATATTAATATTTTTGTAATTTTAAGAGTGTCACGGCGCCATTTTTAAGTCTTAGCATTTAGTTAACATGTTGCTAGGGTGGCACTAAGTGAAACTTTCACTATAGCTCTTGGCATAACACCGCAGCTTTGTGCCTGAGAGTACAGATTTGATTCTGAAAATATCATAATCAAGAGCACATAGTGTTTGATATCCTGGTTAAAATTAACAGCTTTACCTCTCAATTTGATTCTCAGTAATATTTTAGTTCTGGTTACAAACCTGAGCTTTTTGGTAAAGACCCTAGGCAATTATTTTTTAACAACATTTATGGGTTTGGCTTTTGAATTTTGAGAATAAATCTTTGGTACTTAGAAAACTATTTCGTTTTTGGCTTCATCCTTTTCCACAGCACTGTTACCTGCTGTGCAATTTTAATCATGAAAACGAAAAGGCTGGTTACAGAAAAAAATTCTAAGCCAATAAGTTCAACAGAGGGCCGTGTTCGGTTAAGTCGTTTTTGAGCTTCCATCGCTGACACAACTCAATGGCCTACATAAACAAAACAAGGCGTCATTATATTTAAAGTTGAAAAAAAAAAAACAACAAGAACAGAAACAAAAGTCAGGATTTATTTGGCAGGATATGTCCAAAAAGACAAACTTTAGGCAAAAAAACAGTCCATGACCCAAAAATGGCTTAGCGCTAAGGTTATCTCAAATTTGTACAGCCCTGAAGTGGTCCCCCACCCATAGGCTTAAATATATATATAAGAGAAGTAAGAAACAAATTAGTATTCACAAAAAAGAACAGAACCATTGAATAACAACATTTACAAAATATTATTAAAGTGATAAAAGAACAATAAAAAATGAAAAAAAAAAAAACATTTGATGCAGGGATAAAACCCGGGTTAAATCATAAAAGTGATAACCCAGTAGTATCTTGTGAGGGGTGCTAAGAGAATGTGGACAATGTTTTGTGTTGTTTGGTTCCTGTCTTTTCGTTTTGATATTACGTTAAATCCTTTGAAAGCAGACATAGGACTCTTACATGGATGCCTGTCACTTGTTTGTACATTTCGCTGACAGAACATTAAGGAGTATTCCTGAATGTCAAGTAAAAAAAAAGTAACCTCTAACTTGGTTTCTCAATGTAATAAAATTATTTACCTGAGGTTTACATTTCCATTCAGTCAATCCATGGTGTTTGGCAACCAGAATCTATCGTGCTCATGAGAACATCCCGAGTTGGACAAAATTTGCCTACTACCTGTAAGTCTATAAACATTTCTCTCAGGTCTGGCGACTATGAATTTTCACTTCTGTCAGGTTTTGAGTGTCATTTTTTATGGGCATTCCTAAAAGAATTATGTGTGCTATTTGCACATCTGTCCATTTGAAGAGGCCCTTATGATAGACAGTTTCCAAATGCTCTTTGCTCATTCTTAGCTTATATTTACATTACTTAGTAAGCATACAGCCTAATTAAGACATGTCACAAAAGCTTACTATATTTTTCAGTGGGATTGATGATTGCAAAATTTTTCCAGGGGTTGCTAGATCCACAGGCAGAGAAAGCTACCAGTGTCTATTGATAACACTTCTCAGCACACCACACTCCTTGACTACACTATGGATTTCAAGCTTTGCAAAGGTCCTTGCCTCTATAATATTCTCTTTAAGATTATAAAAACACTGGACGTGAAAATGTGCCAAGAATGTTTGTAGATTTTATTTTTACTTTCAATGCTTCAGAATGTTCAACGGATACAGTAATTGTCTTTATCGTGTTGACAGAGCAGGGCTCTGCTGCCTTGCAGCTCCAGGAGACTGAATCAGTAATTCCAGTAATGAGACCAAGATTGAGTTATTACTGCATTTGTGAAGTCTGTGTATTTTGTCTATGTATTTACAATGTTTCCTCTCGGGGTACTTCAGTTATCTCCCAAGATCTTGTAATTGTGCAAGTCATGTTAAATGAACACAGTAAATCAGCCCTGTTTGAGTGAGTCTGGGTTTGTGCATGAGTGTGCCCTGAAAGTGAATACCACCCCATCCGATGTTAGTTCCTTCTTTGTGAGCAATGCTGCTAGGATAGGCTCACACTTTGCCATGTATTAACATCATTATGTGTTTAATTGCAATTTTTGAATTATTACTTTTCATATTTTTTTAATTCTGGTGAGGATGCAGGGAGTATGGTTGGTGAAGGCGGATGAGTTTAAATACTTGGGATCATCAGTACAGAGTAATGGGGATTGTGGAAGAGAGGTGAAAAAGAGAGTGCTGGCAGGGTGGAATGGGTGGAGAAGAATGTCAGGAGTAATTTGTGACAGATGGGTATCAGCAAGAGTGAAAAGGAAGGTCTACAGGACGGTAGTGAGACCAGCTATGTTATATGGGTTGGAGATGGTGGCACTGACCAGAAAGCAGGAGACAGAGCTGGAGGTGGCAGAGATAAAGATGCTAAGATTTGCATTGGGCGTGACGAGGATGGATAGGATTAGAAACGAGTACATTAAAGGGTCAGCTCAAGTTGGACAGTTGGGAGAAAAAGTCAGAGAGGCGAGATTGCATTGGTTTGGACATGTGCAGAGGAGAGATGCTGGGTATATTGGGAGAAGGATGTTAAGGATAGAGCTGCCAGGGAAGAGGAAGGCCTAAGCGAAGGTTTATGGATGTGCTGAGAGAGGACATGCAGGTGATGGGTGTAACAGAGCAAGATGCAGAGGACAGAAAGATGTGGAAGAAGATGATCCGCTGTTGCAACCCCTAACGGGAGCAGCCAAAAGAAGAAGAAGAAGATACTGTTTGTAATAAAGTACCATTCATTTACATGTCCTAAAATTCCTTGCATTTTGTGGGTGGCACCCAGGTAGGCGGGGGCACAATGACATCACCACTCCAGCGCTCTCCCTCTAGCTATTTAAACGAGCAGACAAGGCTCCAAAGCCGGAGAACATTGTTTGTGGAAGGGATTTGTGACTATTGCTGTTTTTGTTGCATTGTCTGCTTTGTGTCATTTTTTTTTTGGTTTCTGTCCCTGGTGTTCTCTTTTGAATTGTGGATTTGAACTTGTTTGCTTAGGATTACCTAATAATGGTATTTTTGCCTGTTGTTGCTCTTTTAAACATTTTGCTTGTATTTTTCTACTTTTCTGTTAATTCCTTCATTTACAAAGAATCTTTGGTTGCCTTTTTGTAGGTCTTCCTACCACTTGTGGGGTTTTGTTCTGTTTTGGAACTTAGGAATTATTTAACCCAGCTTCTCGTTTTTGAAGTCTGTTAGGCTGGAAGCTTGCAGTCATCACTTTCAGGCAAGTAGGATTTTAGTTGAGTCTCCTTGGGCATGTTGTTTAGGTTGTGGCCCTTGCCTTTATGGTACCTGTAGGATTCCTCACATTCATTTTGCTATGTTTGGGACTCCTAATCCTAACCCACTCTCTGCATCTTTATAATTGGACTAAAAGTTTAAAGAAAATGTGTACATAAATGGATGTATGTTAATTTGGCACATAATTCTGCTACAAAAACAGCCATCTAATCTTCTAACTCCCTGATTGTACAGCTTTTTATATTATACTTTTCCGCAATGAAATGTGAGGTTCATGTCAAAATGCAAGTCTATTAATTATTGGTCAATAAACTGAGATTGATCTTGTAAGTTATTTCTTGACCTTTAATTCTGTCTAGGATTTTTGACACATGGACTTTTACTTTAATTTTGAGTTTTAGGCTCCTAAATCATTTAATTTATCATTCTGTACTTTTTGGAGTTGAAAATTCTGAAGTACACTAAAATACACTAAATAAGTAAGTGTGAAGTCGTACACAGTAAGCATTGTATTTCATTTTTGCAATATTAATTATATCAAAAATGTCTTAAACCCATGGCACTAAGTGTTCAGCATACACAGAGTTGTTGAAGTCATTACTATGAGAGATGTGGAATGTTCTTTTGCTTGCACTGAACTGTCAAAGGTTACTTTCATGTACAAATCTGCAACAGAAGACTCACAGTATACACTCTTTGAATGGTAGCTGACCCTATTCAAACTTGAGATCCCAGAAATTTGGTCAATAATTATGTGGGTGGCATCTCATTTTAATGAATAAGAGGGGCCATGATATTAGTACCAAGTACTTGATACACAGTCTTGCGCGTCATATAGAAAAGATTAAGTACAATTCAAGGAGTAGCAGTAGTAACACTGTTGCCTTATTCCAGTACAACACCCCTAATCGAAACTCCCCAAATAAGCAAATTTGGTGTAGGTATTCATGGAAGAGAACAGTCTTCAAAGGTGTACATTTAAAGAGCGAGGGATGCCACAGAAGCTATGAAGTTGGGCAGCCTGTACTACTATTTAGTCTATTATCAATTATTATTGCTCAGAAATGCCAGAGTTGCCCTAACTGTAACTTTGTAAAAGTCCTTTTTGATCATGGGTATCAGGAGGACAGCCCATGTGTCTTTGAGTGTGTGTGCAGACACTTTTTTGATCATCTTGCTGATATGTATGTGTCACCTCCAATGTTGTGAACATAGCACAGAAAGTGTTCATGATCTGCCTCTATGTCAGCTCAAAGCCACGATCTGTGACACTGAACATATCATGTTTTAAAAGGTTACTCAGTTATATTAAAGTCCCTTCATACAGACTCTTCTGTAGGCATGCCAGAATGTTTGGTCGGCACCTGATTATATTTCTCTGATCAGAATATGGTGAAGGAGTTGTAATTCTGTGTCAGTGGTTCATTCAGAAAGGTCACAACAATTTTAACATGTTGCTGGCTTTTTGTGGTGCAGCTGGCATCAGCATTTCTGACAGGACATTTACAGCCTTTGGTCTTATGATTTGATGTGCTCCTTAGTTATTGGATCCTTAAAGTGTTAAAGTATTAATCCTTCATGTTAAACTTGCTTTTTTTGAAGGTTAGTTTTAGGGCATTGGTTGCCCAAGTAACGAAGTCTTACACTTTTTTTTGCAATCCTGAAACAGTTTTCTCAAACATTTGCTCTAACCAAATGAGGAGAAATGGAGTTGGTGATGTAATTGCCAGTTCATTCCCCACTGCTTAGAGGGATTGGTTTACAGGAGACACCGGGGCCTCATGTATAAACGGTGCACACGCTCACATTGCGATGTATAAAAATTAAACTTGGTGTAAAGCCACGCACATTTTCACGCCAGCTAATCCTTGGCATATGCAAGTTCTCTGCTTGGTTTTGCAAACTGGCGGCACCCAGCGTCAACGTAGTGTTTTTGTTCCAGTGTGGTTTCCCTTTCTTTTTTAGATCCACATCCCTGATGCAACTTTATCAAATACACTGTACCCTAATAAACTTCCATATGACTCTCAGACGGTGGGCGGCGACTCGCCTTTTCATGGCGACTTTGATATCTGACAACTTCTTTTTTATATCGGGCATTGTATGACTTTGTGAACTTGAACTTTCGAGTTTCACCGCCAGTCTCTGTCACTCGATCAACTTCCTTTTGTTGTTTATACTACTGTTTAAACCAACAAATAGTATGTTTTTCCTTGCTTCTACTTGGTATTCGCTGAAATTCTTCTATATCCCCCGCGGCTTTTGCCATTGTCTTTTCACAGAATGCTGAGTTTAAGGGCCTTTTATATTGATCTGCATATTCAAAGAGGCGTAATTCTGGGAGGAGCTGGGGAGTGGCAGCAGGCGCGTGCACGTGCGTTACTTTTCACGCTGACCGGGATTTATGTAGCAGAAGAATCTGGAAGTTGGCTTACACACAGATTTATGCATCTGGATTTTTTTGTGCGTACACACTTTTCCACTTTTGTCTGTACGCCATGTTTTAGTGTGAATTCTACGCACGCCCTTATGCATGAGGCCCCAGTTGATACCAGGAACTAACACACTGTCTTTGTCATCCATAACTGAGACAATCAAGACCCCAAAGGCTATCTATAAGTCTGGGTCTGCACACCACTCTTGCCACCCAAATTTTCCAGTCTGCATCCTATTTAACTCGCTTTTAATACAGCAATACCTTCTTTCTGACCTGCAAGAAAAGAATTAACTTAATTGTGAATACTTTCTATTTCTCATTTTTCCCATCTCCAATGAACTTTAAATGAGATTTTCTGTGGCTGCAATCCTAGCTCATTTTATGGTTATTCTGTGTTTGTTTTCACTATGAGAAAAGGAGACTTTCATCACCTAGTAATCCTAACCTACCAAAAAAACAGAAATCTGAAGTGTTGCCTATCAATACAATAGTGTAGTTATGAGTTGCAGAGCTCACCAAACTCGAAAGAAGGGTTTACCTCCAAAAATTAAGTCTCAAATCTCTAATGAGGGTTAGAAACTTTAAGCAAGTCCAGTCCTGAAACTCAAGAATAGGCTTCTGGCCTGTACAAAAATAAGGCCCTGGCTACAAATTCAAAAAGGGAGATGTATCAGAAACAAAAATAGAGCTTCCAAATAATAATAATGACAAAGTTTACTATGTTTAGAAAAATGGCCAAACAAGACAACAAAGTAACCATAGAACAAAAAAAAAAAAAAAACAGATTCACAAACCAAAACTGTGTCCAAGGACAGACTAAAAATGTATCCCTGTTAAATTTTGTTTACATTTTCCCATTTTAGTTTTTATTTTGATTTTTATTTTAAACAAGTTCTATATTTTTTGCTTTTCTCCATGCCTCCATTTTGTTTTTGAAAATACACTGTCATATTGTAGTCTCTGTTTGTCATGGTTATGGTGTCTGCTATTTCTGGATGGCCAGGGGTCACACCAAGTGACATCATAGGATTAAGGGTATAAAGGTCAGCATCCTGTGCTTCCAGGTTGTCCAAGATTCTGGATTTCAAAGTTAAACAATTGTAGCAGTGTTAGAATGTAGATTTCAAAAAAGATAATTTAGGTCAAAACACTTCACCATGTATGTTTTTTACTTTTTAGTATTTTGTCAGTGAAATGACTAGATTTAAGAAATGGCTGGGAGAATAGATGAGTTAACAAAAAATGTGTCAAAAGCATAAGTGAGATCAAAAACACAAGTGTCAAAGCCAAAACATGAGACAAAAATAATTATATAAGATACAGAGCAAGGTGTTACAACCAGGAGATGTTAGGACTAATAAACTTTTAGAAAGAGAGATTTGAAAAAGGATTTTTGATCTGCAACTCAGATAAAAGAAGTGATTTCCTGGAGGACTTTTTCACCCATCACCTCGAGTAATGACCACACGGGACAGGTGCCTAACAATGAGCACAATTGAACTAATGACGGGAACTCCAAAATGGAGAGCAGTGTGAAAATCAAAATGGCAGACAAATGGTCCAAAAAATTATTAACCTTCAAAACAAAGGAAAATCCCCACAGATGGACACCAGAATCAGACTCAGTGACCGAAAACAAGTGTAAGATTTCCAAGATTGATGCAGAAAAACAATTTAAAAAAATCAGAAATGGAATCCAATTGTAACAAGTATTTTTGGTTTAATTTCTTATCTCCCCATATTTTTGACCTTAACCTTGTTATTGACTACAAATTTTTCTGTCCCATTCCTTGATCGGTTAAAAAAAAAAAAAAGAATATTTTCTCTCTGCCTTTTCTATTTGAGACAGTATACTAAGAGCAGAAAATAATCAAAAAGAAGTTACAAAATCACAATGGAGAATGCAAAACAGGAAAGCCAAACAACAAAAGTGAGTGCTACTGAATCATTAAAGAACTAAGACCTCTTAGACTGTTATAAAGGTGGAGTGTGGTCCCTCAGCTACAGTATTAGAAGACCCTGCCCCTTAGGTACAAGAGGTCAAGATAAGTAAAAAAAAAATTTAAATATACTCTCAACATAACACAATAATACAAAAGAATAATTAAGCAACTAAGAAATAGTGAAATTTCACTATTTTTCACTCCTTTTATTTGACTAGGAAATAATGATATAAAAAGAAAGAAAACAAGGACATGTTTAATCACATAAATTTGAGCAAAATAAATGAATAAAAAGAAAAGATATTATAGCTAGCACTTGTGCAACTTGACTTCACCTAATCAAGCCTACAAAGACTTAATATGGGCACCTGCCTATAGTAAATAGCTGCTATGAGCGCAACAAAAAAACACTGATATATTGTTAAGAACAGCCTTTAGGAAACATTCTCAGTTACTTAAACAATATAATAATCAAAGGAAAAGCAGTCAAGCAACAAAGAATGCAGTCTTCAATAAACGAGTAAGAGAAGCAGTACGTACTGTAGTTACCCAAGGGCTGAAGTCCTGATAATTTAACTTGGGAACGCATCCTAATTTCTGGCATTAACTGAATAAAAAGAGATTCACATTGGGACACTGATGCTCCCAGCAATAACTCAAGACATGCTTAGCAACAGAAAAGAAATAAACAAAACAATTTGCTAAACCCTATGCAAGTTTTCCCAATGTGTCTTTATGTTTCCTTTGCTTTCATATTAATTATTTTTTGACTTCACATTTATTCTGTATTTAGTGCAATTTTTACCGATGAACAAAGTGTCTTGTAATTATTGTGCTGAATATTCTTTGCCCGATTACACAGCAGATATATAAGGAATTAGTAAATCCTGTTCATAAAAGGGTGTCTGCTGTACATCATGTAACTACAAGTCCAGCACGTGCTCCTTACAGTCCACATGTTTATTAGATATATTCTGAGGTTAATTGTACTTAATTCTTCAATTCAGCTGCTTCACACAAGTCAAACCAGTTAAAATAGAGACTGGGAGAATATAGCAATTTAAATGAGACTTCTGTGCAACTTGATCCTCGCCCATTAAAGATCATTTCTGGAACTTTTCATTAATTTAGAGTTAACTGTATTTCTTAATACCATCACAGACTTGGCATAGAAGGAACACCAAACCAGTTCTGAGTTTTTGATGAATGGTGTAGCAAATGACATTCTAAAAATAAGGATGTGCTACAAGGTATTTTAGATTGCGACTAGTTTTCCTGAGCCAGAGCATGAAGCCATAGTTTGTAATGTAGTGTTACGTTTGCATACAAGTAAATTGGAGAATGAAGCTAAGAAAACTGCAGAAATGTACATTTAGGTGTGTAAAACTGAAAGAGGATTGTTATTTGAAGCACTTATTTCTTTAGAGTAAATAAATCAAAGCAATGAGAGCATCAATGCTGACAAGGTGCAATTCAAAGAGTAAGAAGCCAGGACCCACTGGTGTGGGAAGCAGGGTGGAATTGCGTTTATTTCTGAAGTTATCACTTTCTTTTCACAATCCTATAACTACTTACTTGCTTTCTCTTTCTGTCTCATTTTCTTTCTGTAGTTTGTTCCCTTTTTTAGATTTGGGTTTAGATATATGTACAGTGCCTTTAGGAAAAATTCACACCCTAACCCTGTTGTACCTATTTTGTTGTGTTTCAGCCTTATGCTAAATCGTTTAAGGTCTTTTGCCTTGTTTAAGCCCATTGAGGCATTCCCCATGTGTGATTTTGGACCATACAAGAAATAGATTATTTTTGTTATATCTCAGCGTTCTTAATTTCATAAGGATAAACAAAGTTTCCATAAAGGAGCATACACGTACAATCTCTGTGTGTGCACAGGGAAATAAATGCAATTGGGTTTTTAACTGCTGTCTAGCCATTTCTTGTGGAGGAATGCCAAGAAGGCATATACTGTAGATGTACAATAAGAGCTGGCGCTAGAAGGAGCCCATTAAAGCATGCTATGAAACTCCCCATTCATTGGAAAACTCTATTAAAATCATTTTCAAAAAGTCATTATTGTGGAATTCCAAATAATGTAATAATTTTATTTAATGGTGATTTCAAACCTTGCCCTCTAGGCCTACATTCACTAAAATTATAATAAGGGTATTAGCAAGAAATGTTAACGGTGTACGGTAATAAAAGGAATAATAATATTTCCATAAATGAAAACATCAGAACAAAAATGTATTGGATACATGGCGCTAAATAAATAAAGTAAATGTAAAGGATCATGTATACTTAAAATAAGCAGTGTGGGTAATGAAAATATTAAATATTTAAACAAAACAAGGACATCTCGGCAGACTCAATTTTTAAGAATTTAAGGTATACTTTGACATGCATCTTTAATACTTTTAAGAGTTGTTTTTAATGCAGGTAATTTGGTAGTGTATCATTACTTACTTTTAGAATTGTATTTCTATTTCTGTACTTCTGTGATCAGTTCACTGCTTGCCTTTTGTAACTTCATAAAAGTTTTGGGCACACACAAAATACAACTTAAGACACGTGGGCCTCTCAGAACCTCCTGAATATGCTTGACAATGTCACAGACGATGTGCTGATTGCTGTTACGGTTCACAGCAGCATCATGCTCTCATTATGTGAGGAGCTACAGTAGCTCTGTATAGTTATAAACACCATCACCTTAGGACTGTATCCTCACTCATCTCTGTTTTACGGTTTCTGCCTCTAATAATGTAAGTATTAACAAAAATTACTTTCTCTGTCTTTTGTTTTCTACACTGTGCATGACATCTCCTCAAGTGTTTGGTTACAATGATATCTTTTACATTTGGTCAATCAAAATTCCAATCATTTTTCAGTAAAACAGCTGGAATACACATTTTGTCCTTTTATACGAGTATCACAAAATTAACATATTTGTCCACTCATTGTTAATGTCTGCATTCAGTTTCACTAATTATAGGGTGGCAGCATAAAACTGGCCCTAGATGGAAACCAGCTGGGTTTTTTTTTTTTTTGTTTTCTTTTTATTTGTTTGTCTTTTATTTGTTAATTACCTTTCCTCTGAGCAAATTTAGACATAACAGAGGAGACAAATAAACATTCATATAAAAGAAAACTTGTAAGACGAATCTCCTCCTGCCTGTTACTTTATATCGATCGTGTATCCCATGGCAGGCATCATTTATTAAGTGATTGCAGATCTATGTTTTAGTGTGAAGCAAATGCTCATTTCCTGAATTTCCACATTTATCAGTTTGAACAGTACAGTACATCTAAATCTTATGAATGATATCAAAATAATCAGAGTAAAAATCTGCAGTCACTGTAGGACCGGGAATTAAACCTCCCTGCCAGCTAATCAGCATTCATGACTTGCATTATGGCAGGTTTTGTGGAGCGTCTTGTGATATATCCATCCATCTATTATCCAGCCTGTTATATCCTAACTACAGGGTCACGGGGGGTCTGCTGGAGCCAATCCCAGCCAACACAGGGCACAAGGCAGGAAACAAACCCCGGGCAGGGTGCCAACCCACCGCAGGGCACATACCCACACACCAAGCACACACTAGGGACAATTTAGAATCGCCAATGCACCTAACCTGCATGTCTTTGGACTGTGGGAGGAAACCAGAGTACCCGGAGGAAACCCACACAGACACAAGGAGAACAAGCAAACTCCATGCAGGGAGGACCCGGGAAGTGAACCCAGGTCTCCTAACTGCGAGGCAGCAGTGCTACCGTGGCATCCATCTTGTGATATATTGAAATAAAAAAAAAACATTAGAACTGTTCACTCCCTCAGTGTGTTTAAGAAGAGTCTGAAGACTCTCTTCTTAGGTGATTTTCTGTCTGACTAACCGTTAGGTTTTTGTAACCTTGGGATTGTAATTCGCTTGTGTTTTGTTCTGAGTTCATCACTTGTGGTGGTCAGTTTTGTGATCTTGTCCTGTAAATCTTGTTTCCAAACAGTCCCCTAGACTGATGTTTATTTGATTGTTGTGACCTTATGTGTATGTTGCTTTGGATAAAAGCATCTTCTAAGCAAATAAATGTAAATTTGATGTAAAATGGCTGACTAATATCTCTAACAACAGAATTCTGGGTATGACTTTCTATCAGTTCTGCCAAAACTATTTTATATCACCTACTAGTACTATTTATAGATTTACTATTGGTGAATAAAAATTGATAACAACTACAATAATCATTTTTTCTCTGTTTTTTGGACTAGGCCAAGTCAGCCCCGTATTCTGTGCCCAACAAGTTTCCCTATCGATGATGAGAAGAAAGTAAATACAAAATATAAAGTGAAAGGTGAACATACGAAGGTAAATAAAAGTGAATATTTATAAACATAATTAAAAGGAAGTACCCCAAAATATACAGCAAATTAATAAATAAGAAAAACAACCACATTTTTATATACTCAACAACATGTTCTCCGTTGTTTCCTCAGCTAACAACAACAACATTTCTTTCTATAGCACATTTTCATACACAGGATGAAGTTCAGAGTGCGCTTCTGGATCATGGATTACCTGACCAACAGACAGCAGTTTGTGAGGCTGAGGGGCTGTGTGTCAGAAATGATGGTGTGTAATACTGGAGCACCTCAGGGAACTGTTCAGTCTCCCTTCCTGCTCACCCTCTACACAACAGATTTCCAGCACAATACCAGTGCAGAAATTCTCAGATGATTCATCCATCATAGGCTGCATTAATAATGGAGATCAGAGTCAGAGTACAGGAAGGTTGTGGAGGACTTTGTCTTTTGCTGCAGGGACAACAAACTACAACTCTTGCATTGGCAAGAGAAAAGAGCTGGTGGTGAATTTGCAGCAACCCAAACAGCCTTTGAGACCTGTCATGATTCAGGGGGAGGACATGAAAGTGGTACCTGGGGGTCCATATAAACAACAAACTGGACTGGTCTGACAACACGGTATCGCTATGTAAGAAGGGTTAGAGCAGATTGTAGTTGACAAGGAAGCTTGGGTCTTCTGATACGTGCAGCAAGCTACTGGAAATGTTCTACCAATCCACAGAAGCTAGTGTGGTGTTCTAAGCTGCAGTCTCTTGGGGAAGCAACCTGAGCAAAAAGAAGTACAATGCCTGAACAAACTTATTATGAAAGTCTCCTCCATCACAGGCAAACCCTGGACACACTGGAAGCTGATGTGGAAAGGAGAATGATGGGAAAATTGGATGCCATCATGAAAAATCCCCTGCATGGAGCACTTTTAGCCACAGACTCATTCCACAACAGTCTGCAAAAAAGCGCCTCTGGGGCTCTTGACTGTATTATTTGTCCTGTGAGTCTGTATTCTTTTTTTAATGTTTCTGCTGCTGTATGCATCTAAATTTCCCCATGGGATTAAGTAGTACTAGGGTGTTGTACCGTGTTAGCCATTATGAATGTAGAGATGTCCCTGAAGAAGGGGCCTGAGTTGCCTCGAAAGCTTGCATATTGTAATCTTTTTAGTTAGCCAATAAAAGGTGTCATTTTGCTTGGCTCTTCTCCCCATGGGATTAATAAAGTTTATCTGAGCTAATCTAATTTGCAAGATGAAAAAGAAATAGTTACAAGAAAAGAAAAACATATTAAATTAGGTTAGAATAATAGCGAATAAACAGGAAGATATATCATTAATAGAGAAATAGAGTCCTTATATATAGAATTGATTTTTGAGTGTCTAAAGTTGAGTACAATGATAAGGTCAAATGGCTGAAAGGACATAAAAAAAAAAACAAAATCTGAAATGGGTCCAAGGCCAAAAGACCACCCAGCATTTGCTGGCCATTCCAGCAAACATTAATGTTCTTAAGTAGCTCCAAAAGGTTTCCAGGCTTCATCCCAGCAGATTCGATGCAATGGGTCTGGTTGGCAGGTTAGGGTATCTGCTTTCATTTAGACATCAGAGGTGGCTGCACTGGACATTGATTGGGTGGTGGAGGCACAAAAAGCCAGCACAGAAAAAACAGTCAAGAAAGCAGAGAAAACTAGAGATTAGTAAAGATTGCAAATCCTGGAAAAATAAGATTATTATGTGCGCCTGTGTAGTCTATTAGGAGTAGAACTAAAATGTAGCTACGACAAAGCCCTAAAAAAGTGAGTTTTTAGGTTTGTAAAAATGTACCACAGTGTTAGCCTTGTATCTCTACTGGTAAAGTATTCCAAATTTTTGGTGAAAAACAGCAAAACACTTTTTTTTTATGCTTTTGGAATAATAAGCAGACCCCCTTAGCATCTAAGGTGGCAACTTGGAATGTAGAGAGGCAGGAACTCCAAAATATAGGAAGGAGCAAGATTGCTTAAAGCTATATATACCATTAGTAGTATTGTAACAACTCTGGGTTGGTGGGTGTAGTAGATGGAGGAATGTAATTCGCCGATTGCTGATGAGTGATCCTTAAAAGGGCCCTTGGCGCATTCAGGTCTGTCCCTTCTCTGAGCTCTGTCTCAGCTGGAGTGAGAGGCAACTCATATGTCACACTATTTCCACCAGATGTCAGTAAGCCAACCCAAGCCCAGGACCCAATTCAAGACTCGCCGGTGATCAAACGTCAGAGATGATGGACTTTAGCAACTGAGAGACGTATCTGATTGATCGAACTGCTCTTCAATTGCTGTATATGCGCCCCCCACTCCTGCTATTCACAGGGCCGCTTAATAGCTAGTTTCTTCAGGTATTCCCACTCTCTCAGACAGACTGCCACCATCTGAGGTCCATAACCAGAGGTGTAACACGATTTTAAATGACACAGGTAATCATTGTAACGGCACTAAAACTGGTGAGATATGCTCAGGTTTTCTTTTGCTGGTTAAGTATTCTGGACTTACTGCAACTGATTGATGTCTTTCTTAGTTAGGCCAGTTAGGAGTGTGTTACAGTAATCTAATCAACTAAAAACAGTTGATTTAGATAAAGTTTGAATTAATACCTCAGAATCCTGCAGTCTTATAAGATGCCTAACTTTTGCAATGTTCCATATTTGGAAAAATGCAAGTCCTAGTAATCTCATTAATGTGCGATTTAAAGTTGATTACACCTACATTACCTCTGCATTGACTTTTTTTGACTTTAAGTTTATTTTTTTGTTTATTTCAAGTTTATTTTTTAGTTAATAAAATCCTTACCAAAAATCCCCTAAACAATCATTATATATAGTAAATACAAAAAATGCCATAAACCAAAGCACACACTAAATCCAGACTGTGACTGAGAAGATGGTGAAAAATGATGAAGCTGGCCGAAATTCTTCAAGTAAAATAGATGCAAAATAATTATCTGCTACGATGAAGCAACCCCAAAAGTAGAACAGTTCCAGCAGTTGTGAATTCTTTTCCAGGTAGAGACCAGAGAAAATCCCCTTCTGTCCAACTGCGGTGAGTTGGATTCTGGAGGTCCTTGGGTAGGGTTCATTAAAAACTGTCTTAGAGCAGTCAAGATGGTGGAACTTGCAGAATAAAATAAAGATGGAGTGCAAAATGAGATCCAAAGCCACTTGTATACTTATCTATCTTTTATGTGTTTATTTATTTTAAAAGCTTCTGTGAAAAGCCAGATTTACTCCTGGTGACAATGTTCTGTCTGTCTATCTAGAAGTGCCCTGGAAATCTGTTTTACCAGTAATAGGAAGTCTCACCTCAAAGGGTCAGCAGCTATCGATTACATGTCTTCCCCATTCTATTTTAGTGGACAACAAACAGACAGTTTCAAATGACAAAAATTCTGCAACCCCACTACATTCATACATCCTTCCAGCTAAGATAGGGCACACTTTCTAACTCCTTCTTCACTTTCTACCTGTAGACATGTTGAAGATTGGCTGGAGGATGTCTGACATCATTTCCTTTCCTTATCCCAAAGTCCCGCCTCTTCCTGTCTGTGCTGATATTTAAAAGCACACCAGCCATGTATCCGTTCAAGTGAGAACCTATGTCTGACAGAGATACACACGCAGTATTTTCTGCAGAAGTAATGAAGATCATAACTGACCCCTTTTCTTTTGTTTTCCTGCTTTCATTTTGATCTTTTTGTACTGATTAAATGGGGCTTGCCCCAACACTCTATCTGGTTTTGTCCCTTTGGTTAACACTGGATGGACTTCTGTCTCCCATAGCTCTGTATTAGGATACACAAACAGATGGTTAAGTCAAAATAACTTATTTTAAACAAGCATTCAATCTAGAAATTCCAACTACAAAATGCTACCTCAGTAAAATAAATTTTTATATTTATGCACTATATTCTTTATTTTTGTAATAAATATTCTTCTTTAAAATAAAGTTCCTACCCATTTGAAATGGGTTAAAAATGCTTCCCAAAGATCTCTGAGGTTGAGAGTTGAAATTACGTTGAAACCTTTACAGCTGCAAACCGACCCAAGAAGACAAATTCAAGGAGCTAATCTTCAGCTGGGTGCAGCTGGCATTTTTGAAAGAAAGCCTTCTGTTAGCTTTGGAGTCATCAAGTTCAGGGAAAGGTCTTGATGTAAAGTAATGACAGCATGCTGCAGTAATTTGTAAGACGCGCTGACACTGATCAGCCAATACCATCTAGACAAATTATCAGTACAGATTATTATTATTTCTTTGGGATTTAGTGGCAACGTAAAACCTAGCATACTAAACCAATGCTTCACAAGTTAGACAGAGGCTGTTGTATGACTGTACAAATTGCTTTACAAGATGGATGAGACTTTAATAGGCATGTACCATACTATGTACCTACTGCTGCCACCATAAATCATCACTGCAGTTGGGATCACAACCATGTTCCGTGGGAAGGTCAAGGTTGAATGCCTGTCTCCTTCAGTAACCCTCGTCTGTTGTTGTGCTGCCACTGCTGCTGCTGGAGTTTTGCTAATAGATCTGGAGATACTGAACACCATGTGCTCCGTAAAAAGGCAACGCTCTTGCCCTGTTTTTACATTCATATCCAACACAGGTGCATTTCAGCTGCTGCCTTTATTACTCAGAACTTAAAGCTCCTCTGGGATTTCAGCTTCTTCGTCTTTGTGAGCACATCAAACCTCCTTAATAAAAAGAAGGAAAAATAAAAATGAGGTTTCACTGAGCCAAATACTTGTGTCTTCCTGCAATACGTCCGTGATTAATCTCTCAGTGGGTAAGCTGGCCCCTTTTCTGTTCATTGCACCCTGTTTTGGAATCCTGTGTTTCTTTTTTTGCCTTTTACCTATCATTATCTACTTTGGTCATTGTTTCAGTTGAGTAATCATGCAGATGAATCAAATCTTAACTCCTTTTGTCCGAACCCAACAAGCATCTAACTGATGAGAATCAGAGTCTGTTTTCACAAGAACAGGTGTATCAGTGTTATGGAATAGCCAGAGTTTCATCTCTGGCCCAAATATCTTTTCTTTTTATATACACATTTTATGTCTTTTAAATATTATTTTATAAATTCTCTTTGTCTTTTCTTGTTGCTTATATTTGACTATTTTCAGCTAATGATTTGTTTATTTATGTTGTGATTCAGTGAAACAAGACTGGCAAAAAGGTCATGCAGGCAACAAAAGAGTTAGAGCAGGATTTTGAAGCCTGGCCCTAAATAGGCCTCACCCCAGGCAACCAGACCCTGGACTATAGAAGCAGGCTTTCAGGCCTGCATAGGCCCAAAATGGGACACTTGCTTTAAAAATGCAAAAATGTTTTTAAATGTCACCAAATACACATGCATTGTCCTCCAAGTTACAGGATGACTGTAAACCTCTGGGTTATAAAAACAAAAAAAGCTCAAAATGCAAAATGGGAAAGCCAAAAAAGGCGAGCAAATTAAGTCTATAATCCAGTAATCAGAAACCAAAAAACAAGCAAAAATCTACAATGAACCAGAAAATTGGAGCAGTACTCACAAACATAATCTGCACTTCACAATTCTCAATGTTCCTGCTGAAACCATCTAAAAAACCTCAACGTAAATGCTGAGGATAGTCCCATGGAGTGATGTCATGGTGGCCCTGCCTCTTGGAGTTCTAAACAAAAAACCCTAAGAATATAATCAAACAACTTAAATGCACAATACATGACTACTAAGTCATAACAAACATAATATTAACAAAATGTGCAGAATATAAAAAATACATGGAAAATAATAACTCAAAACCAACAAAAATGCCAAAAAAGGGAAAATAAACATAAGTTTGGGACATAGCAATTTATTACTTTTTATTAATTAATTTATTTATTTATTAGTTCCATATAATAATGCCCCAAGGCATTCTCAGGCCAGCCAGGAGATATAATCCCTCCAGCGTGTCCTGGGTCTACCCCGTGGCCTTCTCCCAGTGGGACATGCCCGGAACACCCCCCCCCCCCAGGGAGGCGTGCAGGGGGCATCCTGACCAGATGCCCGAACCACCTCAACTGACTCCTCTCAATGCGGAGGAGCAGCGACTCTACTCCAAGTCTCTCCCAGATAACTGAACTCCTCACCCTATCTCTAAGGGAAAGTCCAGCCACCCTGCGGAGAAAACTCATTTCGGCCACTTGTATCCGCGATCTTGCTCTTTCAGTCACTACCAAAAGCTCGTGGCCATAGGTGAGGGTAGGAACGTAGATCGACTGGTAAATCGACAGCCTCGCCTTTTGGCTCAGCTTTCTCTTCACCACAACGGACCGTTGCAGTGCCCGCATTACTGGGGATGCCGCACTGATCTGTCTGTCAACCTCCCACTCCATTCTTCCCTCACTCATGAACACTCATGATACTTGAACTCTTACACTCGAGGCAGTAATGTGTTCCCAACCCGGAGAGAGCATTCCACCCTTTTCCAGCTGAGAACCATGGCCTCGGATTTAGAGGTGCTGACTCTCATTCCCGCCGCTTCACACTCGGCTGCAAACTGCTCCAGTGAGAGCTGGAGGTCACTGTCCGATGAAGCCAACAGAACCATGTCATCCGCAAATAGCAGAGACGAGATTCTGAGGTCATCGAACCAGACCCCCTCTGCTCCTTGGCTGTGCCTATAAATTCTGTCCATAAAACTTATGAACAGAATCGGGCAGCCCTGGCGGAGTCCAGCTTCAACAGGAAACGGGTTCGACTTATTACCAGCAATACGGACCAAGCTCCTGCTCCTCCTGTACAGGGACTGAATGGCTCATAACAACGAGCCTTGTACCCTGTACAGGGACACGGTCGAAAGCCTTCTCTAAATCCACAAAACACATGTGGACTGGTTGGGCAAACTCCCAAGCCCCCTCCAGGATCCTGGCCAGGGTGTAGAGCTGGTCTAGTGCTCCACGGCCGGGACGGAATCCGCATTGTTCCTCTTGAATCCGAGATTCGACCATCGACCAAACTCTCTTCGCCAGCACTCCTCAATAGACCTTACCGGGGAGGCTGAGGAGTGTGATCCCCCTATAGTTGGAGAACATCCTCCGGTCACCCTTCTTAAAAAGGGGGACCACCACCCCGGTTTACCAATCCAGTGGCTCTGCCCCCGATGTCCATGTGATGTTGCAGAGACGTGTCAACCAGGACCCACAACATCCAGAGCCTTGAGGAATCCAGGGTGAACCTCGTCCACCCCAGGGGCTCCTCCACCTCTGAGCTTTTTAACTACTTCAATGACCTCAGCCCCCAGAACACAAAGCAAATAATAAGAATGTGTTGAGCTAATTTTTATTTTATAGAGAGGCTGTTATAGAAAGTAATATTTCATTTAACTGTAGAAAGCAATGAACACTTATGCAATTCAAAATGAAATCAAAAGCAGCAACAAGATATTGTACTGACTCAAAATGAGACAGTGGCAATTTTAATGAACAGAATTTGGAGATAAGATGTAGTCAAAGGGTACAGCCAAGGTCCTTACCAAAAATCTAACCAAAGTTCTTAGTACAAAAACAAGCTCATTAACTAGGCAGTTTTTTTGGTCAAAAAGAATTCATGCACCGACCTTTATATGGTGGCCCTGGTGACGTCATACGCTGTGCAGTCCTGGTGTCTTCTGGGTATGTTTGTCATGGAAATTCATAATGCTATAGTGTAGAATATGGTTTGTGCCCAAAAATAATACAAAGTGGTGTCATAAAGTAATGATAAAAAAATGGTAACTCTTTCTAGCAGCTTTCAGTGAATAAACTAATATCAAATATAAATTCTTTGAGCTAAAAAAATGCCAAATGGATGCATCAATATCACAAAACAATTCTCACAATGAATTAAATTGAATTAAATTGTAGATCAAGATGAAATATATTGAAAATGCTTTTCAACTTAGTACACTTTTGTTTTAAATATTTTGAGTTCAGTATAACAATATGTACTTTAATCTTTTATTTAAAATTAGCAACAGGAAATAACTAAATATATTTCATTGTATCATACACAAGTCTGCATAAACTTTGAAAGATCGAGCTAAGGGGTAGGCCAGGGTGGTGTGGCAGCTGGCAACTGGGCACTAGATCTGAGTCAAGATTCAAGGCGGCAATGGACTTTGGGAGGAAGTAGGATGGGAAGCAAAAAGAAGACAAAACAAAATGATCTTACAGACATTGAAATGATGTGGAGGTATTAGGAGAGCACCGTATGTTTCAATTTTAGGCTAGTTAAAATCTTAAGATGTGTTCAGTTTAATTTATTAGTATGTTTCTTTATTATGCTTTGGAGTTTATAATATTATGTATATTAATACTGAATGAGCTAAAAGTATTTTTGATGTTGATGTCTTAATAAATGCTTCCTAAATGTAGATGCTTTCTGTAATAAAGACACATTTTTTAAATTTGCTTATTGTACATTCATACAGACAGGTTCAATAAAGGGGCACTCCTAGGAATATACGAGGACTTTCCCCTCTCTCTTTGTCCAGCTCTCAGACTTTTGGCAAAGAGACGCCCAGCTCAGCTATTGTGTAAAATCCAACAAAACATGAGACTGTTGGATGGGAACCAAAGACTCCGTAAAATCCCCCACACTAACTACATTGCCTTTTCTCCCCTATCCTGTCAGCCGAGATAAAATTTACAATAGTGAAGCCAACAAAGAGAAGTACTGAGTGTTCCACGGCTCAGCTGGAGAATCTTTAGTGAGTTAAACAGAAGAGATCCTGAAATGAAAAAGAGCAGTTCACAATGGGATTTTGCCTCCATAATTCTCCAGGAGGATGAGCATGTCACAAAATGTATGCTGTAGTAGCTGATACATTCATCGATTCATTTAGTTTTTTGAATAAATTCAAGCATCAGCCTCAAAGCAGTAACCAAACTTGAATAAGATGGCTGTCTAGTGCATGGCAGTAGCAGATAAATAGTGAGGAGTACACAGTTTTTCAATAATAGTCGATTCTCCTGGAGAATCACACTAAATGCTTACAGTGTTCAAATATATTAAAAAGTACATCCCTCCATCCATTCTATGAGCCAATTTAAAACAAATCCTAATCACGGGATGAGCTGGAGCCCATTGGAGTCCGTGTGGCGTGCCAGTCCATTGCAGAGCCTTGTCCCTCACTGAGCTACACTCAGATCTCCAGTGCACGTTTTTTAGCGAGTTTAAGGTTTAAATCCTTGTTATCTAACAGACACCTGTATGTGTCTTCTGGTCTGCCATTTACCTTCTATGTTTTACTTTTTATTTATTGTAATTATATGTGTTAGTGGGGCAAGAAATGTTTTTTTATAACTAAGAGTTTCTATATAAATGAGGTTTTCCCCACTTTAATAATGGCTGTTATTAAATACAGAAGGTGTGATCAAATATTTCTCAGTTCACAGTAGGCAGGGGTTTGATAAAGCAGATGATGCTGGTACTGAATGTGTGATTCTGAGCTGTGCTAATCGCAGACAAATGTCAAGAGCATCCCAGCTGCCCCTCCATGGTTACTGAGCCGTTCTTACATGGTGTGGTGGACACATATGTAACATTATAAAGCAAGCAATCTCTTCTAGTCCAACGGTGAAACCTCCAGATCTTTTGAAAGGGATTACTTTTGCTATTTTAATCCCAATTTATGGTCAAGTATGGAGAGCATACAGTATTTGAGGGGAACAGATGTACTTGTTGAAGGAGCAAGTGACACTAGATGGTCAAATATCAGAAAAAGTGGCCTTTAATTTTTGACTAGCTGGCATTCTGTGATCCCTGTCCGAACTTTAAAGAACAAATCAGAATCCTGTGACAGACACGAAGCTCAGGGCATCATAATGGAGGCGTGAAAACTCAGGGAAATGGTTTCCCTCTTTCACATTGATAAAGAGACAAGAAATGCTGTTTTGCTGCAGGGTGAGATTTACCAGAGTCCACCTGAATGTATGGACAATAAGAAGAGTATCAGTCTGGCAGGATACCACAACAAAAAAAAAATATAAAAGGTAAAAGGAGGAAAAAAAGGAAGAAAAACAGATTGAATAGAAACAAAACAAGAGGGGACTATAAACAGATAAAAGCTTTCAGATGGTTTAGATCCAAATCTGAGTAACAGAATATTGCCAGATGAAATGAAAGAAAAAAGAAATGATAAAACAAAATGAGAGATAAATACTAATTTGAAAGTTTTTTCAGTGGCACACTGACTGGCACACTGACTGGGGTTTAGATCCAAGCCGGGCATCTTGATTGTGTCTCTGTTCTTCATTTTGCAGGGAATTGTGGGTGTCCCGTAAATGTGTCAGTTAGGCTGAATGGCAGAAACAGTTTAGATG
Organism: Polypterus bichir lapradei; assembly: GCA_026402145.1. NCBI lineage: Eukaryota > Metazoa > Chordata > Cladistia > Polypteriformes > Polypteridae > Polypterus > Polypterus bichir. The sequence goes on from JANRMT010062808.1 coordinate 4,202,305, forward strand.
GCTTACTTGTATAAATCTGCGCTGTGTCCATGGCAGCTACTGGCCCTTTACAGCCATCTCACCAGTTTGAAAATGAATAGATGGAGGCGAGCTTGTGAAGCTGCTTCATAAAACTGGGTTTATTCTCATTACATTTCAGCTCTCAAGATTACATGAAGCCAAACATTTCAAAAAAGTTTTTTTTTTTTTTTTTACTGTACAACAGTGTGATTTGATTTTAATGTCACACAGCTGTGTAAATTAGGTTAGCCTTTTATGTTTCAGTTACTGTAACCAGGAACTGAATATGTGCTTCTGCTAAAAAATCTTGAAATAGATGGCTGGATAAAAGTAGTAAAATAATAATTATGTAAAATTAAAAAAGGAGGCAAGCTGTGGTGTCTTGAAAACCCTACACGCACAGCTAAAAAAACATAAAAATGGGGTTGTTCAAATTAAAACTGTTTAATCTTCTTCATATGATTAAAATTTGTAGAAATTAAAAAAATATTTGTGTACTTAATATTTACAAGCTGCTATAGTTTCTATGTGCATTATAACGCTGCTTAAAGCAGTGAACAAAAGATTCCAGTTCAGACTTGATATACTGTATATATAAAATAAAATGTCTGTCTGTAACAACAACAACAACAACAACATTTATTTATATAGCACATTTTCATACAAAAAAATGTAGCTCAAAGTGCTTTACATAATGAAGAATAGAAAAATAAGAGACACAGTAAGAAAATAAAATAAGTCAACATTAATTAACATAGAATAAGTGTAAGGTCCAATGGCCAGGGGGGACCGAAAAAACAAAAAAAAAACTCCAGATGGCTGGAGAAAAAAAAATAAAATCTGCAGGGATTCCAGGCCATGAGACCGCCCAGTCCCCTCTGTATGCTCCTTATACAACTGTACACCCTTTGACTGATCTGGACCCACTTTGGCATAGTTGCTCTCTATATCTCTCTATACACACAAGATAGATTACGTTGGAACCCAAAATTTTGACCCCGGGGGTCCCAGTGTTTTTGTTTTCTTTCTTGTGTGCTACACACCTTGTGGATCACAGCGACTGAAACATCCAAACAGACTGAAGCCAGACTAGCAGAACAGATGACCAGAGCTTAACATTACTTATCCAAGCAAAGCCGCATGCTGCTTCCATCTACAGTTTTATAAATTGTGGACTTTTGGAAGGGGCTGCCTGGGCCAAGGCTTGATTGAGAGTGGAAGTGCAGTGAAACACAAAGGAGAATTTGCTCTTGCTTTGTTGGCTTTTATTCACAATTTAAGCTCTACGAATTGTCCACCTTGAACTAAGAGAACAAGTCAGACACGACCAAGTTCATGGTGACAACCCAGCAAGGAGTTACCACAATTCTGGAATCCATTCCTTCCAAAAGAACAGATTCTTGACTCACAAGAGTAGAGATATTGCTAGAGAGGCAATGTGGGTGATGGATGGGACAGCTAGCTGTAACAGAAGGGTCACTATTTAAGAAAACACTCAAACGTTTGTTTTTTTTTTCCCGTATCCCATACTACAAATACTGTATATTCAGGTAATGCCAAGTAATTTAGATAGCTTATAATAAAGAAAGGTTTTACTTTATAAAAGAGGTGATCACTTTCTTTGTATTACATTTGAGATCTAATAAAGATGTCTACCACAAAACAGCTGGTGTTTTTTTGGCCTCTGTTCTTGTGGTCTCTCAGTTCCAGAGACGTAAACAAGTCTGATTTACAGCAGACAAGCCTCTTCACTTTATTTTCTGTTATGTTCATAAGTTATTCAAATAATGCCCCAGTTCCTCGATAAAATAACCAAAAAACAGGCAGACTGCATAACAGCTTGGAATCATTCTGAAACAGGAGTTGGTACAAGCACACAAGCAGACCCAATTGTGAGTGGCATTGCCAATTCCGAGTGGTGCAGTGGTTAGGACTGCTGCCTTATTTATTGTGTGCCCTCTTGTTATCTTTGTTTGTAGTCTGCATGTTCTCCTCATGTCTTTCTGGGTTTTTCTGCTAGTACTCCCTGCATATGGAGTTGCATTAATGGGCACTGTGTGAGTTATGGGGGTGAGGGTCAGTGAAATGGACTGGCATCCACTCCAGGGCTGGTACCTGTTTTAAACCTGAATAGACTCCAGCCCACTGTGACCCTGAAATGGATTGAGAAAATGTTAGTATATGCTATTCCTGCTTATTTTTTTTAATGTGATGATTCATTAAAAACAAATGTTTTGTTAATTATGCAAAGTTAATTCAGAGTGGCATGGTGATGCAGTGGTTAAAAGCTGCTGTGTAACCCTGGGCCTGGGCTTTATTTGACCATCGCTGAGGTTAGAGAGGTCTGTCTGATCGATTCTGTCTATTGCCGCCATGACCCAGACCAAGAAAAGCCGACTGAAAAAAGAAATGAAGCGAGATGAATAGGATTGTAAGCCTCCTTGCAGCAATGCATTAGATTTCCTGCTACTTACTTCACAAACTGTACTTTTTATTTTATTATCCTATTTTTCAATTGATTGTATGAGGCCCAATAATTTGATAGCTGTGACTATCAAAATTGAAATATTTCAATATATTTATGTACTGTACTCTAGAAGTGTGTGCAAATAGTTGTGAATTTGGACAGTGCTTTTATCTTATGTTGTTAGTGGGGTGCTATATACAAATAAAATGAATGGAGTTATGCATACATCATAAATGACAGTTGATCTCTCCCTTTATTTTTAGAGACTGCCCTAATGCAAAATTCAGAGGAGGTCTAGCAGATGTGTTTCTTTCTATCTGTTGAATCCTCTTTGAGCAGCACTGGGCAGTCAGTTAATAATTTAAGTATTGGATTCCACATTCAAAATTATTATGATTATTTACAGAACTCGTTAATTAGGATTGGAGAGTACAAAACAATTCCTTTCTCCCTAATAACATAAACAGGTACTTGAGGGGGTCTTTTTCTAATTGCAAGACCTTTACCTGTTTTTTGGCTTTTGCCAGTGACATTGGCCATCATCTCCTTGATCCTCAGTTCCACTTAAGTGCAGTATGCTGCGCCCCTTTACAGCAAATGACATGACCTTACTATTTGTCACTTCTAAATAATTATAATGATAAGTTATTACATTTATATAATGCTTTCCTAGTGCTTTGCATAGACAGTGGGGAACCACTTCAACCACCGCCAATGTGTGGCCACCACCTCGATGGTATGATGGCAGCTATTCTTGTGCCAGTACACTCACCGCACATTGGCCATTGGTGGTAAAGGAGTGAGAGATAGTTAGCCATTTAGAGACAGGGGATGATCAGGGTGCCAAAATGGATGAAGCCGTGATGCTTAGGGATCTTCTATGACTGCAGGCAGTCAGGACCTTAGTTTTAGATCTCATCTGAAGGATAGCGACAGTTTTTTACAGCCTAGTGTGCCCATCACTGCATTGGGACATTGGGATCCACACACAGACCACAAGGTAAGCACCTCCTGCTGGCCACACCAACACCTCTTCCAGCAGCAAGCCAAGCTTTTTACATAGATGGTCTCCCATCCAAATACTGGCTGAGCCTAAACATGCAGGCGGTATGAAGGACAGCTTCACACTTTTGTACAAGCAGGCTTTGAGGTTATGTTTCATCTTTTCTTGCAGTCTAACTTGTTTGACCTCTGCCATTGAGGCTTCAACCTACTATCAATTTTGCAGAGGGATTAACCTTTTCCTTGAGGGGTTTGTCTCACTAATTTTACCAAGCACAATGCCATGGTGGTTTTTTTTAACATAAGAAATTTGCCAAATGAGACAAAAAATCATTCAGTTCATCAAGCACTTTTTCTTGACTCATAGTCATGATGTTGTACTGAAACTCCGCTTCTTCTCCCACAATAGACGTTGTGGTCCAACTGTTCTGTATTGAACCAGAGCAGTGAGCCCTCCTTCTTTAAAAGACATAGATATGACATATGGCAGTACTGTTGGTTGCCACCCAAGGACAAGCGTGAAAATTCATTTATAGTATATGAAGATCCCACTAGTATCACATTACAAGAAGTTCTTCGTAGAGGCCATGGGGCAATGAATAATGTGGCTGACTGAAGGTGACTGTCCTAACACTGTGACCTGAGAGCAGAAAGGTTAGCATGGTGAGCTCCTTGCAACCCATAGTGAGATTGGGCTGGATGTCAACCACCCTTGTCATTTTCTCACTTTCCTATGCTCCATTCTTTTCTTAATTCAAATCCAAGCTAAATACTCATTGTTTGGCTTTCACATTAAAAGCATGATTATGTTTTATTTACTATAATAACATTACTTTCTTGAACCTGTTTTATTTGATAATACAGCCCACAAAAAAGGAAGTATTGGGGCCCAGCCAAAACATGGCCTGATGGTGCAACATGAATAAAACTGTCCAAGATATAACAAAAAAAGCCTTTCTCGAAAATAATGGAGCTCAATCCTGTGATCATCAGAGCCCAACATGTGATGCCATCTTGTGTGGACCCTGGGTTTTAAAGGGCTCTTGATCAGAAGGGTCACTCTCATGGTACTTCTCAGAGCTGTGGAGAGAAAGGGAATCAATGCAGTTATTGACACTGCCCCCTCTTGTCCTGGGGTGGTATGGCATACCTATAATGATCCAGGAAGGTAACATAGAGAACTATCTATCTATCTATCTATCTATCTACTGTAGAAGATCGGCCCAGCTACAGACAGACACTGAGACACAAAATGTCCAAAAGCACACTGTTTTATTTTACTTTTCTTCTACAGCACACAGTACACCAAACAGCCACAATAGCTCAGTTCCTTTTACTTAAATTTTACTTTTCTTTCTCCTTCTCATTCTCTTCTGCCGCCTCCACTCCTCTCCCGCAAGCTCTGTCTTCTACCTCCCAACTCCAGCTTCCCTTCTGGTTCTTCAGCAGTCCTTTATATAGTGCCGAACCCAGAAGTGCTTCTGTTCTTCCTTCCACGTCACTTGGCAGCACTAATGGGCCTAATGGAGAACTCAGATTCTTTAGTCAGCCCAGATGTACTTCAGGGCTCCTGTCCACATGATCTATTAGTACTTCTGAGCTATAGGGAAAGTATGACTCCCCTGGTCCTTTGACAGCTCCTCCTGGCGGCACCCACGGCACCTAACAGGGTTGCGAAACTGAACTCCATCTCCCAGGATGCCCTGTGGGAATCTGGGGCACAGCTATACTCCAGGGGAGCTACCATCTGGCTTCTTGGGGGAGGCAGTGTCCAAAAGTTGCTGTCTTCCCCCATCTTTTCCTTCTCTGGGCATCCCGACCAGGTTGAGCTCTATCTATCTATCTATCTATCTATCTATCTATCTATCTATCTATCTATCT